>CANUEY010176979.1:0-12407 GCA_948099555.1 Croton setiger
CGCATAACTACTATGCGAACTTCAAGTTCACATATCTCTTTAGCGAACTTCTAATTAATCATTAGAAGTTCGCATAACTCTTTAGCAAAAACCCTATATATGTCCACCTTTTGAATTTTTTCCACTTTTTTGTCCACTTAACAAATTTTAACCGCCCCAATGGAAACCACCCTTCGAAATTGATAATAATAATAATAATAATAATAATAATAATAATAATAATAATAATAATAATAATAATAATAATAATAATAATAATGGTTTAATTTAAAATTGGGTTTAATTAGGATGGTCTGATTCAAATAAACCATGATTCGATTCAAATAAACCAAAGGGTAGTTTTGTCATTTTAAAAAAAATCGTTGACTTTTTCAATTGACTAATGTCGTTTCTGGACAGAAGGACCTGATAGTATAATTTTTTAAATCTGAGGGACCCGATGATATAATTTCCAAAATAGAGGGACCCTAAAGTATATTAGGCAAAAACTCATGGACTTATAAATAATTTACCCTATTATTTAATTTTAAATTATTTTTAATTAAAAATTTTAAATTTTTATTATTTTTTAAAATAAGGATTAAAAAAATAGTTGCTATTTAGTTAATTTAAAAAAAAAAAAAACATGCTGTTTTGTTAATATTAATTTCAAAATCTATTATATACCAACTTAGTTCTAAAATTAAACAAAAAATTAGGGTTATTTGAAAAAGGTCAAAAAAAATATTCATTAACAAAAAAAAATAATAAATATCAAAATATTGGCCAAAAGGTATTTAAAATATTTAGAATTTTCAAGGACAGAAAAAATGAAATTAACAACCAAAAAGGAAATTTTTACAAAACAAGTTTGTAGAATGTATATCAAAGATTCTGACAAGTTTTCAATAAATATTTGGTAACAGTTTGCCTAAAAAGTCCGGCATTCTCAATGTTTCAGGTGACACATGTGACACCCCTAACCAAGACTATATATTATGCATATATCGTCATTAGAGGCATAAATGCGTTTTTACGATTTTTATTAGATAAATATCATTTTGGTAAATGATAAATAAAAGATTACTTATTGATTAAGAAATTATATATATATATATATATATATATATATATATATATATGAGAATTTGAAATTTAAGAGAGAAGTAGGAGGTGGAAAGAGATTAAAATTGGAAAGTGAAATAAGGGATTATGATGAACTGGAAGAGAAGCTAAAGGGAGTAAAAGAACAAAAATAGAAAGGGTGCATGACCAGAAACAGAAAACAGAGGAAAGAAAAAGAAAAGAAAGAAAAGAGAGAAGAAAAAGAAAAAGAAGAGAAGAAAAGAAAGCTCAAGCGGTTCATTGATGTCCAGTGATGTTTAGGAATAGAATAGGAAGGAGAGAAGAGTGAGAATAAGGTAGAAACAAAGGGAAAATAGTAAGGTTGCAGAAACATGGGAAAAAGAGAAAGAAGAGAAAAAAAGAAAGGGAAGAAGAAACCAACCTGCATTGGAACCCCAGACTGTCGAGGAAGGGCATGGCTGAATTGAGGAGAGCGTAGGGGGCAAGAGGGCTTCGAAAAAGAGGGTTAACGACCGAAAAAATTGGTGCTTACTGTTTTTGTGAATAATAACCCACGCAGGTGGGGAAGAAGGAAGAAAATGATCAAAACAACAGTCACTGCTGCATTTTGAGGTATTTTTCCCACTGGGTACCTGAATTTTATAAAATTACAAATTGGTCCTTAAAATTATAAGTTTATGCAATTGAATCTTTCTAGAAACTTTTAATTATTTTCAATTTAGTCCCTTTGAATTTTAGTTCTGGCAAACTTTTAGTTTAGTCCCTGAAGTTCTGGAGCGCTTGCCTAATTGAATCACAAAAATTACAAATTGACCCCTGAACTCACTACCAAACTTCAATTGAATCCCTAAAAACTTTAAAACTTATTCAATTGAATTCTTGTGGGTTTAATTTTGAATTTATTTTATAAATTGGACTAATTAGTTAAGTAATGAGTTAAATTATGATAAATATTGTTGAATATAATTAATATATGATAAATTGAATTTGAAATTAAATATAAATAGTATTATTAAATATTTTTAATATAATGAACATACGTCGAAAGTTAAAATTCAAATGAAGTAAAAATATTTCATCAATATGATTAATATGCATTGTATTTTATATGAAATATATATGAACAAAATTAAATATTTATGTTCAATGATATAAGACTATCTAATATAAGAGGGAATCGAGGAAAGCAACTCGAAGCCTGATCTTAATTTTGATTAAGAGGTAAGTTTAAACTATAATTATAGTGATTGAAATGAATCGTTTTTGTGAAAATATTGATTATATGTTGATTAATTGTTTGGATTGGTACTGAAGCTTGATCAATTGATTTTATTGGAATTGATTATATGTTGATTAATTGTTTGAATCGGTGCTAAAGACCAATCAATTGATTTTATTTAAATTGATTATATGTTGATTAATTTTTTTAATTGGTACTGAAGTCCGATCAATTGATTTTATTGAAATTGATTATATGTGACTAATTGTTTGGATCAGTATTAAAGTCTGATTATTTGCTTATATTGAAAATTGTGATGATTATATATATATGCCATACAAAAGTATTCATATATGACTTAATAAAGGAGTTGCGACTATCTTGACTTGTATTTGTAAAACTTCACAGGCGGGAACCACGGATCATTATATGATGTTACAGATGGGATCTACAGGTCGACATATGATCTTTATATGGACCTTCGGGTCATATAGGAACTTGATACTGGCTAACCATATGTTATATGAAATTTCCAGGGCAATACTTGGCTTGATGGGTCATAACGTAATTAAATGGAACCATATGACATAACATATGCATATCGATGTTTTTGATTATTATTATGAACTTGAGATTTATTTTTGTTTTAATTTATATTAGTTTATACTTGTTAGCATGCGACTTATTAAAATCGCAAATTTATGACGGAGTCAGTTTTCACGATGTAAAGTGTAGCACTTCACATATATTCTACATAGGTCGATCAGCTGAAATCTAGGATCTCTCTCCCATTTTGCATCATATGTATTGTTTTGTTGTATATGTTTAGCTGAATATTATATAAATTATAACATTATAAAATGTTGTTTGATATAGTTATATGTTGTGTATTTTAATTGAGGCATGTAATAACTATTTTAAATTATGGTAAATAACATATGACATGATATGTATATTTAAAAAAAATATGAATTTTTTTTGTTAATGACGTATATAGTAATAGGGTTGTTACAACACCTTTACGTTTTTTTGCCTGAAATTAAAAAAAAAAGGCTAAAACTCAATGGAATCAGTGGAAATCACTGAAAAAATCTTATTGATTGCTTCTTTTAGTTTTTGAATCGATTTCTTTGATATGAAGTTGATCATTGGTTTCTTCTAATGTTTCAATCGTCTCATCACATTAAACCAGTATCATCTATTGGTTTTATCATCATCATCATCAAAATATACAGGTTTTTTAAAAAAAAAAAACAAATATAAAAACAACAAAAATGGGGATACGTGCTAGAAGCTTAACTAAAGCTGAAGCAAAAGCAATGCTGGAATCTTTCTTCTATGATTGATTTCAAACTAGCCACCTCTTTTAATCGAAACTTGATGATTGAAGAATACTCAAACTCTGTTTGCTTGATTAATTTTACACCACCTAGAATCAGAAATTACTATCTATTCCAAATTTGTAATTAATTTCACCTGTTTCAACTCTCTTTCATTGAAAAAATAAAAAAAATGTTTAGAGTTCATGTTTTTCGACAACCCAAGACAACCACGACATTGAAAAAAAAAGGAAAGAAATAGTAAAGACGAACCTAACGATGCAAAATTAACTCCTGAAACTCACTAAAATGTGTCAATATTTGTTGGAAGGTTTCACTTGAAACTTCTCTCCACAAGTACAGTTAGCATAGATGGACTCTCTTCAGTGGCCATGGACTCGCCGGAGGCTACATGACGGTTGACTAAGTAGCTTTGATCAAAGGGGGTTTGACATAAAGAGTCTACTATAATTATGTAGATATTAAAAAGAGTCACTTAAAAATTATAATTATGTAGATATTAAAAAGAATCACTTAAAAATTAACATGTCATATTTTAAACAAATTATTCTCAAACTAGTAACTTTTTAACATTTACATGCTAAACTACCAAAAACAAAAGTGGAGTCCAATATTTTTATAAAAATTATAGTTTAACCCCTATATTTTATAAAATTTTAGATGGACTCCTATATTTATGGAAATTATAATTTGACCTTTGAATTTTATGAAAATTACAGTTCAATCCATATATTTTAATTAAATTACTTTTTGACCCTTAACATTTATGATACTTAAAGTTTAACCCTTATATTTTATATTAATTACAATTTAACCCTTAAGTTTTACAATAATTAGAATTTAACCCTTTTATTTTACAAAAATTTATAATTTCACTCCTCTATTTTAAATTAATTAGTGTGTAACAAAAAGTTAGATGACATAAACAAAACATAAATATTTCATAAAATTAGTTAAATTTTATTTAAAATGCAACTAATTAAGATTACTTCCACTACAACTTGATAATTACATGAAATTTGAAGTCTATTTAAAAAATTACATTACATATACAAAAAATAAAAATAAATAAACAAAGTAAAAAACAAATTCAAATAATTGTGATTACTTCCACTACAATTTAATAGTCACATGAAATTTGAAGTGTATGTAAAAAATTACATAACATAAATAATTTATAAACAAATAATAAATAATTTGTAAACAAAAATTAGTAGAGCATCATCATTTTTAACATTTTGTAGTAAAATATACAAATTCTTCTCCAATTCATCAGTTACAATTCTTCCATCGTCCACTGACATAAACAAAAATAAGAATAAATTTTTTTGTGCCATAAATTGAATTTTGATTCAATTTAATTTTTATTGGGTTTAATTCAAGTGATAGGTTCAATGTAATTAGGATTAATTGTAATTGGGTGGGGTCATTATTATATTTGGGTTTGAGTCTTTGGATGTTGGGCCTTTAAAGAGATTGAGTCAGATACTAGAAGTTAAAACTTTGGTCAAATGAAAGACTTTGGATAAATACTAGAGGTGGTTGGTTGTAGTTACATAGTCAAAACACATGAACGAATTAGAAGCAAAACATGGAACTCTGGAAGTGCTTTGATGGAAAGCTTTAAAGGAAAAACTTAATTACTGCTAAAGTGCCTTAGAGAGAAAAATTATATAATTGCTTTTCATTTCTGTATAAATAGCTAGCTTTGTACATTATAAAGACCTCCCTCAATCAAAATCAACATCAACAATAATTCAATCAACAAATTCAAATCAAATCAAATACAATTACAGAGTTCATCAAGTCTTTTGTATCTCTTTGTCTCAAGTTCAATACAACAATCATCTTCTCTGGATCTCAAATATCTAAAGGTGCGTCTCTGGATTAATTTTGCAATCATTTGCTCCTGTCGATCCTTCGGTCCAAGAACAACCTTCTTGCATTATCCTTCCTTTCCGGTTGATTTAATTCTGGAAAGATAAATCCAAGTCCTCTTTTGGTCAATTTAATCCTAGAAAGACAAAATTTAATCATTCTCCGACTAATTTAATCCTGAAAAATGAAAACAAAACCCTTGAGTTATGTTCTAAACATAATTCAAAAAAATTCGAGCGCTGAACTTTCTTAGGAATACTTTAGAGAAGTGTTTACTGTTAAACCAATCACGATCCAAGAAATAAGATTTAGGCGCAAGCTATGATTGGTGTACCTGCACACTTGGCACGCTCTTCGACACATTCAAGTTGTTAGCCAGCCAAAAATTTGAACCTTCTAATTAAAAGGCAGCCAAAGTTGTTTAAGTTCCAAAAAAGAGGCCAACAAAATCATAAACAAAAAAGAAAAAATTTATAAAAAAAAATTATTAGAGCATCGTATCACCAAATCGCAGCCCATATTCACCTTAAACAGCTGGAAATCGTAAAGAAAGACTTCAAGTTCAAAACTACGTAAAATTACTATGTATTTAAAATTTAAATAGTATAAATAAAAAAGAAACAAAATATAAATAAAAAGAAACAAAACATAAACAAAAAATACACATAGGAAAAACAAAAAATAAACAAAACGTAAAAAAAAAGTGCTATTAAGAATTCTAAAAAACCTCAAATATAATATATATACGAAATTCATTTAAATTTATTGAATCAAATAACAAATCTACACAAATACGTAAAGGTGAAGCAAAAATTTACAGATATCTTATAAACAAAGTATATACAAAAAATAAACAAAGAAAACATAAAAAAAAATAAACAAAAGCTATAAACAAAATTAACTAATTGGGATTAGTTCAACTACAACTTGATAGTTACATACAATTTGAAGTGATGTAAAAATTATTTAAAATAAACAATTTATAAACAATTTGTAAACATTTTTACAAGTGATTTCATATTAAAGTTGGTAACTGTTGACGCTTGATTTTCGCCCCGGAAAAATAACCGACGATGATAAAATTTTCAAAATCGAGATATCCAGAATTCCAGTCAGCTCGGTTTTTCCCTTTTCAAAAATATATTTCAATGTTTCAATCTTCAATGCGCTTTAAGAAACTTCTCAAAATTTCCCTTTTTTTAAAAAAAAAATATTTTTTGGTGTGTTTTTAATTTTTCAATTTGCAAAAATATAAAAAAAGAGAAAAAGAATTTAAGTGAATACTTTCGATTTTAATCTTAAATGTCAATTTTTAAGATTATTAGGCAAATGTTTTATATTCTAGTTTTTATTTTTAATTTCTAATTGATTTTGATTTTTAATTGTAGTATGTTTTAAAATTACAATTGTTTATTAATTAAAAATTAATTAGAAGGATTTAATTGAGAAATTTTTTTTTTTTAAAAAAAGGAAGAATGAGTTAAATTGAAGAAGGATGAAAGAATATAGGGAGAATTGGAAGTAGGAAGGACCTGATTACAAACGGAAAGAGAGAACTTGGGAGGAAAATGGAAATAACTGAAGATTGGAAGGGGAGCCGCCTGTGTCAGATGAAACGACGCCGTTCTGTTTAGGAACAAAACGACGCCATTTCAATGAAAGAAAGCGCGCCTGCGGAGGGATTGAAACGACGTCATTCGGCCTTAATGAAACGACGCTGTTTCATTTAAGCAGAAAGCAAAAAAAAAAAAAAATAGAAAGAAAGAAAATCGAAAACAGACGTGAGAAAGGATGAAAACGTGAAGAAGAAAACTGAAATGAGAAAACGAAGAAGAAGGAAGGTTAAAATCGTGGCGGTAGTGGAAGATAGGAGGTCGAAGATCACTTCGCAGTGGATTGGAGCAGTTGAGGCAGAAGAGAAGTGAGAAGAACTGATTTTCTGGAGCTATAAAGGCGGAGGAGCTTTCAAAAGGAAGGGTTCGGAGAGTTGGGGATTGGGAAATAGTTATCGAGAGAGAGAGAGAATCGGTTGGGGGGGGGGGGGGAGAGAAAAGAAAAAGGCTTTCTGGGGAAAAATTGTAAGTTTCTGAGATTGTTCTCTAGGATTTCTTTCTGTAATTTGGGGGTTAGACTCTAGGGTTTGAAATTTTCAACTTGGGGGAATTGGGGATTCTTTCTTTAAGAATTAGAGGGAATTTCTAGAGAAGGGGTTTCGAACAGAAATTAAAAATTTGAATGCTTGCTTCTGATTTCTGTAAAAACAATTTCATTTTCTTAATAAAATTTTCATTTAAATTTTTGGAATCAATTGGTACTTTCTGTTCTCAATTTTACGGAAAAACTGAGTTGAGAAGCTGTAAAGAAGATTCTGGATTTCTGTTGGAACTGCTTGTGAACTGATTTGAGGTATTCCTACAATTTATCTTCTACTTTTATTTTTCGATTAAACATAAAAGGCTCAGTCTGGGAACCAGATTGAGTAAAATGCTCATTTCTGATGAATGGTTTCTACTTCATTTTCTTCTAACTTGTGAATGATTGAAACTAAGTTTGAATTGCTTCCTTGGCTTGTTTGCTGTCCTTTTGGTGTGTTCCTTTTAGTGCTAGAATATGTGAAATTAAAATATTCACTTTTGATTGGTAGTTTTTTTTAGTAATATTAGAAGTTATTTCATGTATGCTGCTTCCGGATGATTCAATTTAACCCATTTGATTGCCTCTTTAAAATTGCTGATTACTTTTCTGGGATTGGTTGTGATGATAAATGATCTGAGTTGTTGCCATTCGCAATCTGGGTTGCTATATTTGCATAGTTTGCTCGTCATTAGGGAGTAAACAGAGAGGTTTAATGTGACTGCATTTGTTCAAATAGGTCAGTAACTTAAGCAGAATCATATGTTGAAGTTTGTTGATAAATGTCATTGCACAAAGCAGAAAAGGTTAAGAAATTGTTAAGAGCTTGGTTTATTGCATATATAAGTGAGTCCAGACTGCTTTCATAGCATTTCATCTTGTTTGCATATGTATTTTAGGATTGTTAGCTTATGCAACCAGATCATTTTAGACAGTTTTGTTGTCTCTGTCATTGTTGATTTTGCTTCAAGGATCTACACCTCTGGCATATTGAGCTTGTTTCTGAAATGTTGAAGGTGTTCCTGTTAGATTTAGTTATTTCTTGTCTGCTTTCCTCTAATATATTTTGTTCTGCCTTGTGGTCTTAATAGCTTATATCTCAATTAGCCTAACCAAATATCTGACTCTTAAGCAAGCAATATTGATGCATAGATAGTGCATTTCATTGGATAAATTCTTTGAGGGTTCTGTTGGAGAAATATCAAGTTATTTGCATTTCTTCTATGATCTCCAGATTGGCTTTGGATAGATAACATGTCATTTAACTAGTTTTCTCATCATTGTTGAGACTCAATCAGTATTTGGTATGCATGCTTTCTCATCAAATTTATCTTATATTCAATGTGCATATGTTGGATTGTAGGGTAAAACCTATGAATGGCATGATTTGAGACTGCTGCAGTAATGTAGGAAGTTTCATTAGGCTGTTTTGGATAGTTTTAATGAATGAGGGGCTGTTTTGATAATTTGACAAAATAAAGGGATTGTTTTATAATGGATGAATGTTTTCTGCAATTAGGTTATATTTGGGATGGATTATCATGATGTTGCATGAAAAACATTGAATTTGGAATTTGGGGCAGAATTACAATTTTTGAGAAATTGGAGGACTAAATTGAAATTTTGTCTGAACTGGCTTTTAAATGTTGATTTTGCATGTTTAATTGATTGTTTAGTTGATTTAGCTTGTTTATGGCATGTTTTATGGTTTGATTTGATAATTTCCATAATTAGGGACTAATTTGCAATTTTTTGAAAGTTGAAGGACCAATTTGTAATTTTCCTTTTAATGCCGTATATTGTAAATTTTTGGGCGCCGGGTTTTAGTTTGGGTTATAATCAGGTAGAATATAATTTCATTAGGACCGGTTTGTAATTATTTTCTCCGGAATCGGGGAAAGAATAATTAGTTTTAGCGTTTATTTTCCGCACTTTATTTTTCCGCAATTTACTACTTTCTGATGTGTGTTGTGCGCGAATGACTTTAATCATCGTTTAGGAACATCACTTTAGTTGCCTTTCGAAAATAATTGAACTTGACTTAAAACTTGGAAAACGGTTTTTGGTTTGAGAGGCCGGTATATCTGGGCGTTAGTCGAAATGAAATTTCGGCTAACGTACCCAACCATCTTACTCGGAATTTTCTGGTTCAGACTAGCTTTATCCAAAATAAAAATGGAGTCAACTTTTTCACAATTAAAATTTGGTTTTTCTTAAATAAGAACCGGTTCCCGAAGGGTGCTGACTCAAAAAATCAGTTTTCAAGACCGACTAGTTTTGGCACTACATCCCAAAATTGTTTTATCACTTTCACTTCAAATTTTTATCTTTTCAGCTTATAAACCGGAAAGACCGGGAAACGGACCGTCAACAGTAACTATTAGAAAATCATTCAATTCCTCATTTTATGTCAAAGTGTATGTGAAATAGTGATAGTTACATGAAATTTGAAGTATAATATATAGAATTAGTTACCTTCAAACATCATAGCACCTCGTAGTGGGATTGGCAACGTTGAACTTCATGGTCAATAGTTGGATATATCCGCACCTTTTTATACAGATGCAAAAAAATAATGCAACAAATAACAAAAAAAAAAAAAAAAAGAATTTATAAGAGATGAACAACTCACTCATTATCATCGTCAGGATTGATGTCTTATTGGTTCATAAAATTGATAAATGAACAACTCTGCCTCAATGTCGATCATTTCATCTCCACTGTTGAAATCATTTTCTTGCAAAACTAAAATAAAAAAGATTTTGATTAAAATATTGATAAAAAAAGAGAAATCAAAGACTATTAAATGATTCTGATTATTTACTCTGATAAGCGAAACTTTAAAATAAAACGAAATGAACAGAAGAAATAAAGATGATTTTGATGAAAAATTTAATGATTTTCAGAAACAAAGGGAGAAAAAAAATTCAAAAACTAAAATCAAAAGGAAAAAGATATTTTAGAAAAAAATACAATCTCAAAATAAAAATCATGTTTATCGATCAGATATGGGAGTTAGATCTATCTGAAATTATATATGCTACATGTCTAGTTGGAACCAAATTCATAAAAACCAAAGAAAGGAAGCGGTGAACTCACCAAAATCGGATTGGAGAATCTGAAGAATTTTGCGGAAACACCATCATATTCATCAGTACCTTCTTATTCATCGTTGTCATCGTCTTCCTACTCTTCTCTTCCATCTTCATCGGTATCAGATAAAAAGATAAATGGAAGGAGAGAGTATATTCTGATATTTGTTGAATGAGAAGAGAGTGAGTTGTGGTTGATAGGAAAAGACAGAAGAAGATTGAAATTTGTTGGGTAGGGTTTATTAAAAGTGATCCTTTTTTAGAAGAGAAAATAAAAACTTAATAGTTTAATTTTTTATTGAAAATAAAATAGGTTAGTTATGATATTTTCCCTTGATGAAAGCTCCGGCAGGAGAGGCTAGCCGGTAGTGACGAAAGTAGCTGCCAAAGATTTTCTATGTTTTTACTTACTAGATAGTTTTTAAAATATTTAATGTTTGGTTACTGGAAAAAGAGTAGTATTGCTCAACTTTGACTTTTTTAAATTTTTTTATTGATGTTTGACATCCTAAAACAGGTAGTTTAGGAATATTTCTGACGTCTCGAACCAACTAAGCATTGTAAATAATGTCACTCTAGGTATTAAGTGCATTTTGTGTTACTTACAGCATAAACATCGTTTCTAAATAGAGGTTTTTTACATGCTAAGAAATTAAATAAAAGTGAATATTATAAGAGATTAATTTAAGATATTTGAATAAACTAAGAGCTTAAAACATATTGACAGTCGGTTGACGTAAACAAGGTACGACTAAGGTTTTTCTCGTCGCGAAACGTCGGTAGCGCGAATAATTTAAAAGAATTTGTTTTGAAATTAAATAATTTGAAAATTAATGAAATAAAAGAATATATTTATTTTGGAAATCGTATTTTTATGACGATGTCATAAATTTCAATTTCACAGGCATCGCCGAGTTACTGTAGTCGGTATCGAGTGCCGACCGGGCCGCGAATATTCTCGAACCCGATTTCATTAATTTTTTTGTTTATAATGATTAAATGGAAAAAAATGCAATATATATATATATATGTGTGAGTGTGTGTGTGTGTATGGATGGAATGAAAGGTATATATATTTGGGTATGTGAAAGAAAGAAGAAAATGTATGTAAAAGATTAAACTAAGTAAAAGAAAAATGAAATGTTTATAAGATGTAAATATATGCATGAAACACATGGAATAAAAGAAGTGAAAAATGAATATAAATGTATACAAAGGGAACAAAAACAGAAACAAGAAGGAAGGATAAGAAGAAGAAAGAAAAGGGTTAAGCATGAAGTGTAAAGGTGGCATGTAACACCTCATTCTATAATCCTATGTCATAAAACAGGCCATTTTTTTTTTGACATATGTCGGATGACATTACTTCCAAATTATCTCACGAACATATATATATATATATATATATATATATAGGCATACATTTACCATTCACATAGCAAGCATGATACTATACAAGCATTCTTTCAGTTAGACCTATTAAGGAGTAACTTGGGCATTCACAGAACTATAATCATTATAGGCATGTAGGATAGCTTACATACATCAACATAAGAACATCCCAATAATAAACCAAAAGTTATAAGCATATCATTTCTTAATTACATGCCAATAACTACATAATATAGTGTTTACAAAACAAAGCAAAGACTACATGATGTTATGTTTACATATCAAGAC
>CANUEY010176995.1:0-41229 GCA_948099555.1 Croton setiger
TATATATATATATATATATATATATATATATATATATATATATATAAGTGAAAACATACTTTATATAGAAACTAAAAAAAAGTTATCAGCCATTAATACACAGTATTCATTGAATTATATTAAATTTTTTGAAAAAATAAACAAAATTATTTTGAAAATGCATAAATGGTAAATGGTAAGATGCATGAAGTTAACCAATATTTAAGTAAATTGAAATTTCAAACCACTTTTCTAAAATATTAGTACCAAAATAAATATATATTATTATCATAAAATTTAAATCTTTTTTAAAAAAATTAAATTAATTTAATTCAAATTCTAATAATTTCTTAAAATAAAATAAAAGTATGGAATCATTTAAGCTTTAAAATCAGTTTTGGCATACAATAACCAAATAAGAAATGTATCAATTTGCTACATACAAATAAATGCAAATATAAATTGAATTTTTCTTATTAGATGTTGAAATTCGTAAGATATGTGATAAACAAATATTAAGAAATATAAATTTAAATTTAATACGCATATCTCCTTTCAACAAATATATGAAAGAGTGGTGTTATGGTTTAATACCTATTTTATTATCTTCAATTTATTAATTCAAATATATTTTAATGTATGTAAACAAATTAGTGTAATGAAATTAATTTTGTTACTATAATCTTATTAATTTGATATAAATTTTAAATATTTTTATATAGAAATAAATCTAAAATAAACTAAAATTTTAGTTCTAACCTTTTATAATTCATAATATAAATAACTTTTAAATTATTTTTAATTTCTCATTAATTATTGTTAAAAATGTAAAATATTATTTCCTTTCTTTTTTTTTTTTTACTTATATTTTCTTTCATTTTTAATATTGTAAAAATAACTTTTGATATTTCTCTTATCTAATGTTATTTTGTTTTGTATTTTAGGATTTCTTTAGGACTAATAGTTCCATTCTACATAGAGGAGGCCATAGGTCGGTTTGGCCCGCTGGGCCCGCCTAGACTGCTTGCAGCTGAACTGGCTCGGCCCGCCACCGACCCGTGACCGGTCAAACCGGAACCGGTCGGTCGTCAGTTCGGTTCAGGTTTAACAAATTTTCGAACTGTAACCGCCACGAACCGTGAACTGTTTCTGAACAGCCCGAACCATCTAATTGAACCGCTGATTAACCATCAATTTAATGAAAAATTTTGGACCGAATCGCCGGTTAACAGGTCCGGCAATTCAACTGGCCGATTTAGGTTTATTCCGCCGTGACCAGAACCGGCCCATGGCCACCCTTAATTCTACATATGAAAAATGTGTAAAACAAATTTTTAACATTTTCTAATTTTTAGTTATTTTCCTATATATGCCGGATTTAATTTTAATAAGTAATATTTAATTTTTACAATTACTTTCTATCTATACTTATAACAATTTAATTTTGAAAATAAAAATCAATCAAAGTTTTTTTTTTTCTTGAGATATTTTATATTTTTAATTCAAAATTGTATAAGCATAAGTTTCAAAAGTGTCAATTTTTTTTAAAGTCAAATCTACACTTTCATTAATATTTGCTATATTTCTGTTTTATTTTAGTTTATATAATTTAAAGACAAAATCATTTCATTATATTTTTTAATTATATTAATATATTTATTTGAAAAATAATATTTGATATTAAGGCAATTTAAAATTCATTATATTCCTTTTAAAGTTGATTATTTCTATATTGATATAATATAAATAAAAAAATAATCGTGTTTACATTTATCTAATTATAATATAAGTATCAAACAAAAATTACATTTATACCTATCAACCTATTTATATTATGCTTTGATTTAGTAACCATCATTTTCTTTGATAAGTTATACTATGTTTATAATTATCTTTATTTTAAACATAATTTAAAATTGAAGTAACATCACAAATTAATATTTCAATTTAAAATTAATAATATTTTAATTTAAAAAAATGAGTTTAATTTAAATTTAAATTTTACATATAAATTTTTTTCATAGTTCAATTGTATTTTTATTTTATTTATAAAAAAATATATTCAGTTTGATTAAAAATATTACTATATTTCATGCAATAATAATACCATTTAATTTTAATAGATTCACGTATACTTTTCATTTTCATATAATAAAAAAATTATTTTTATATCAAAATATTTTTTATAATTAATTTACTCATAAAGAGATATTTTTATAATGATACTAATAACTAATTAAAATAAATTAAATAATATTATAAATTAATATGTTAATTACCAGGTTAAAAAAATAATTAATATAAATTTAAATTTTTTATTAGAACTATAAATTAGTATGCTATTTCCTAATTAAGCCTTCGATTAATAATGATAGTCCTAAGTAATTAACATTATTTTTCCAGTATTATTTCTTCATATTTATTTGTTATCATATTTATCAAAAAAATTAATATTTGATTGCAATAGTTAAAATTTAAATAAGATGGAACAAACATTATTTGTTTCTCATTTATTTGTTTCCATATTTGTCAATAATTATATAGAAATTGTAAAAAAAAAATAAAGTTCCACAATTAAAACTCATAAAATTAGATAAATATGAGTACTCATTTATAATTTTGTTAATTAAAAATGAAATACTTTTAATTGATTTATTTGCAATCCATTTTCTTTGTGAAATCAACGAAAATATATAGATATTAAAAAAATAAAATCAATGAAATTATTATTAAAATAAATCAATGCAAGTAAAAATGGAGTACAACAAGCAAAAATCCAAGTACAACTATTAGTATTCAGTATATGTTTAAAATGCAATTTGAAATAAAAAATAGTGTTTATTTTATGTAATTTTTTTTAATATTTTATAATATATAATTGAAGATTTGTAGTTAATTTTCTCATTCTTATGGATTTTATTAAAGCACTTTTAAATAATAAAAATTTTACTTTTTAAAATTTTAGCTGAAAATAATAATTATAGTAATAATCTCCTAAAAAATAATTATTATAATAATAATTAGTACTAATATAAAATAAAATATTAAATATGAAAAAGTTTCAAGTATAGAAATATTACAAACTTTTATTTTCTTCCACTAATTAAGACAATATAATTATAGATAAATTTAAATTTCATATTAAATTTAAATTATGGAACCATATGATAAAAGAAGTGTTACAGGGTCCTCTTATTGTAGTGAAAAATATTAAGGTGTGGAGTTCAAACAAATTAGATTTGAAATCTCATCCAACAAATTTTTTCCAAAAACTATTTGAGTGTGTATGTTGTATGCGTGTGTGAATGTTTATATAAAAAAAAGTAGAGTTTCGATTATAAATATAAGTGTTTCACAAAAAATTAATTACTTATAATATTGTCATCATTACTATTTTAATTGGAGTTTTTCGCATTATTGTCAATTAGAAGAATGAAAATTTAAATATCTTAGTTTCATTGAGGATTTCCAACTTGATTAAAATTATTATTGCAAGTCACAATATTTACAATGGTAAAACATTATCAACACATATTTCAGGTGTTTATTGATATTAATATATTGTTAATTATTATTTTACAATTATGAAATGTAATGAAATTGAATATTGAAGTTGAAAAAGGATTAAAATAAAAATTCCAATCAACTTGAGGTCTAAATTCTATAATTTCTTATCTGCCGTTGCCAAATTAACGGTAAAACATCAAAGTTAAGGACACAGTGGATAAAGTGTATATTTAGGCCTAACAATAATAATTACATAGAAATTATGCTAAAATAAATTGCTGAAATGGTAATTATAATTAAATATCAATGATGAAATAGTAATTATCTATTCAATATAGGAACAGAAAAATTACCATGTATCACGCCACGCGTAACAACGAGAACATGGGGCCAAGATATCTAGGCTGATCAAAAGGCTGGTGTACTAAAATCAACGACCAATGATGATCGTCCTCATTGTCTATCATGATTGCCCCACCACCACCGTCGCTCTCACCCGTCGTCATTCTCGCGTCTCAAATCGCAAACCACAAGCCCAAATTGTAAAAGTAAAACATTTAATTAAAAAATAAAAATAAGAAAATATAAAATGAAAACCCTCTGTCTGTCTCTCTCTCTTCAACAGACCCGAGCCTGTAAAAAGCTCTCTAACCCTTACCGTCCTTTCTCTCTCTCTCTCTATAATCGTAAAGCACACTGAAAAACAAAGACCTGAAACCCTAGTTTCTGTTTCTTGTTACTAAAGTATCGAATGTCGCTGATGTGAATCCGTGCAATGTGCTTTTTGGAGAACGATTGATCGAGAAATCAATTCATTGAATTAAGGATTTAGTTTTGTTGATACAGTTATAGGTTTGATATTGATGAAGAAAATTCATCAATGGCAGAGGTTTTTAATCCTCTGTTTGCTTTGTTTTACTGTCTTCGCTCCTCTCCTATTCGTCTCCACTAGGCTCAAATACTTCAGTCTAATCGGTAAATTTCTGTTCCTGATATGTACATATCAACTGGAACTTTCCTCAGACTAGGATTGATATTACGTAGGGAAAATTTGAACAGGAAAACTATGTTGAATTTCAAGTTAATAATCAAGTGTTCGTCTTACTCTTTAGATAAGATGATTTTGTTATTTCAGTTATATTTGTGGTTTTGATTACTAATTAACGTGTTAATTGATCTTGATGTGAATTTGCAGGGCATAATGATTTCTTAGAAGATTTATCAGCTTTTGTAAGAACTTTCTTTCACTTTAATTTCAGATTTCCTCTTTTTTGGTTGTATAAATCAATTGGAAGAGTCATTCAGGTTTTCGTTCTTGTTTCTATAAATCATACAATGTTTTGACCGGAAAAGTATTTGTAACAATCTCTGTTAGCTTGACAATTTGGGCTTTTACTATGATTTCTTTTCCGATTGATTCAAACTTTTTTGGGTGCAGAAATTTAGGACAGATGCTGTAAGACTTGAGTCTATCGAGCAGGTAGCTTCAGATTTATGTCTCCTCTCTTCTTATTTGCACTCAGCGCGTTTGTTTTATTCGGTGCTTGCTGTTCTACTTATCTTGACTAATTTTTGGGCGCTTTTTTATTTAGGAAGCAGGTCAAAATTTGAAAGAGCCGAACTTTGTTGTTTTCGAACAAAAAGTGTTGGGTTCTGTAGTCACTAACAGCTCCACTGATGGTTACAAGAATTCAGAAAGTACAGAAGATGCAAGTCATAAATCAAGGGAATCTGAAAGTGTTGGACATGTAACTGTTACCTTGCAAAGTAATGATTAGAAGTGTTTTCTTCTTTGTTTTAAACTCTTTCTTACGTTTGTTGAATATCAACCTGTCCCTTACCTGTATCCATTTTAATTTTTAGGATCTAACCATGAAAGAAAAGGAGAAAGTAATCGTATTCAAAAGGAAACAGTACCATCTAAATCAGATGTTGAGGTACGTCTGCAATAGGTAATTATAAAGAATATAATTTTTAATCATCTTAGTTCTTAAAGGAGCTATGTTATGAGTTTCTGCATCTTTACTGAATTGGTATATGCAGCTGTGGTCATTATGAAATTAATAAAGATAATTGAATACTTGAGCACATAATTTCATCCTCAGTTTGAAGGCATAATTTATCCCGCATGCACTAATATGATCTAGATCTGTCTACGGATGATGTCCACAACATGTGTCAATTACTGCACGTGTCACATGGGATGACATTTTATTGTTGTTACTTTGTCTTGTTAGAAGTTGATGAGGTTAAGCATTGAAGACAGCATATGTTAATTGATGGGAAACAATCAAAAGGACATGTGCTGGATTCTTTGGTAATCATGGATGGTGGATTACCTGATAACTTGAAGTAAAAACCATGTTTTTCCTCTATTATGTCCAGGACTACACACTTTCAGGACATGGACTTCATTGGCATACGAGTTGTTGAATTATGAAGTGATCCATATAAAATGGCATGCTGTAGAATACCATCAAACAATTTGCATTAAGTCATTCCCGAATTCTAATTTGGGCCTTTCTTGATTATGCTGGCTCACTGCCAGGTCACTCTGCATTTCTGTTGAATTCACGGTGAAAATTCATTTGATGTGTCTACAGTCTATGCCCCACCAAACTACTAGTTAGGTCTTGTGAAATTTCATTTGGGATTTGATGTTGAATGCAATGGTGCTTGATTGGCCATTTGGTTTTTTCCAGGTGGAATTATAGCATTGAAAAGATTTTAAAATATGCAGAAAATTATTATTTTGAAATTAGAATTGTGATTCTTATCATTATTTTATCATCTGATGCATAAATGGTAGAGGTGGCATTCTCTTCAGAAAGAAGTTGGCTTATAGCAATTCATCCATTGTCTTATGGTTTGGGTTTATACGAGCATCTGTTTATTGTTATTAACTATCTTTAAATGTAATATTTAATCTACTTTCTGATATACATATTATTTGTTATATTGTGGCTGCAGGGACAAGTATCCAATAAAACTGCAGCCCGACTTGATCAGAATGCAAAGACTGCAATGCAAAGAGCAACAGATGAGAAGGTAAAGGAGATGAAGGATCAGTTGATTAGAGCTAAAGCATACTTGAGTTTTGCACCACCTGGCAGTACTTCTCACTTAGAAAAAGAGTTGAGACTGCGTATTAAAGAATTGGAACGATCCATGGGTGAAGCTACAAAAGACAGGGATTTATCAAGGAGGTAATTTAAACACTCTCCACACTACTTCTAGCTATTAAGTACAGTCAGTTATTCCAATATTTAGATAATGATGATAATACATATTCCAAATTGGTTTAAAACACTATTCTACTTTCAGTGCACAACAGAAAATGAGAGCCATGGAGGTTACCTTGGTTAAAGCCAGTCGTGTTTACCCAGATTGCTCCTCCATGGCCACAAAACTTCGTGCCATGACTTATAATGCTGAAGAACAGGTTCGAGCACAGAAGAATCAAACAGCATTTCTGATTAATCTTGCTGCAAGGACTACTCCGAAAAGCTTTCACTGCCTTTCTATGCGGTTGACATCTGAATACTTTGCCTTACCACCAGTGGAGAGGCAGTTCCCTAACCAAAGAAGGGTGCATGATCCTGATCTTCTTCATTATGTTGTTTTTTCTGACAATATCCTGGCCTGTGCTGTAGTTGTGAATTCCACGGTCTCAGCTGCCAAGGTAAACAGCATTGGTGTCTTTTTGCCACTGTGAACCACCTACGCACCCAATGATTGAAATAGAATTAGGAGCCTATGATTAGTTTTTTACATTCAAACTTTTCTTTTCTTGTGCTCTAAACTCCATACATAATTTTGGTATATAATATTTTCAAGTTACTAAATATATTTATGAGTTTAATCTATGCCTAAATTTATTTTGAAAATAATTTCATGTACCTCTCTTTCAACTAGATTCCTTCTTTAGCTTCATGCCCTAATTTTGAGAATTTTTAATGCCAATCCATTGTTTAGAGCCAGTTCCTACCTAATCTCACTGAATGGAAAATGTGTGCATGGCTACCTTGTTTGTTATAATGCCATGCATACTTATAGAAAACAGTTAAAACATGGCAGTTAATGATGTGGGGATTTTTAATCTTTGGGACTGGTATTAGTCTAACGTTGCAGAATTTGTTCACCAATCAAGCTTCACTGTTTCAACTTGACACAACTCAATACAAATTGACCCTTCATACACCTGATTGGTTCTACATTTATTTCCTCTGCTAGTATTAATACCTTAATTCATGGTAGTCAGTTGTTTTGCCTTTCTCCATTTCTAGTTGCATGTGTTGTCTGATATCATATATATTGAACATGGTTTTATCTTTTCCTTGTCCCCTTGGTTACTATCAGAATTTCAGCACGGAAATAATGCATAACACTAATGAGCTTAGGCATGTAAACATCTACTATAGTCCATTTGTCTAGACCAGAGCATTATTGAAATCTGCTACTCTTATTGTGGCCTCTTATAGTGATTTGTGAACTTGACATTACACAGATTCTTTTCATGTATACAAGATTCTCTCTCTTTTTTTTTCATGCTTGCCTTTCTTGTACAAAAGGCTTTTCATGTTTACTGTTGTGCACAATTTTAATGACATGGAATGAATCTTATGCTTAACATTGCTTATATTTTGACAGGACTCGGAGAGAATTGTGTTCCATGTGGTAACGGATTCTCTCAACCTTCCAGCAATCTCAATGTGGTTCTTATTGAACCCTCCTAGCAAAGCTACAATTCATATCCAGAGCATAGACAGTTTTGGATGGTTGTCGGCCAAGTATAATTCAACATTAAAGCAGAACTCTTATGATCCAAGATATTCATCTGTGCTGAACCACCTCCGTTTTTACCTACCAGATATCTTTCCTTTGTTGAATAAGATTGTCTTTTTTGACCATGATGTAGTCATTCAAAGAGATCTGATGGGACTTTGGAGTCTTGATATGAAAGGCAAAGTAAACGGAGCAGTAGAAACTTGTCAGGAAAGTGGAACTTCATTTCGTGAGATGGATATGTTAATCAATTTCTCAGATCCATTTGTGACAAAGAGGTTTGATCCCAATGCATGCACATGGGCCTTTGGAATGAATTTGTTTGATCTGGAAGAGTGGAGACGGCAAAATTTAACCGCTCTCTACCATAAATACTTGCAAATGGTATGGAAAATTCTTCATCCGATATTTGCTTTACTTGTGTTGATATTGCTGCTGGACCTGTTTTTTGTCAGTGTTGTTTGTTTTGTGGGTTAATTGCTCTTTGGCCTATTCTTAAACTGGAATGCAATAGAATTATTTTTTAGGGGACTTGTTACAAAATTATTGATGTAATATGTTGTGTTGGATTGTAGTTGTGGCCCTTGTTTTCCGGTCCTTGAAATGGGGTTTTATAGACTCTCAAAAATTGTGTTGCTGGCAGATGCTAGCAAAAATGTTGATCGATATGTTATGTTTTCTGATGAGTGTGGATTGTTATTATTCACAACTCGGTTTGCTGCTTTATTTCTTGTTCGGTTTGTGTAATTGAAGCCTGATTTCCAACCTTTGTACATGGAATTTTTGAGCGTTGCATATCATAAGTTATGATCTGACGATGGTTTGTGGTTGCAGGGTTACAGGAGGCCGTTGTGGAAGGCTGGGAGCTTACCATTGGGTTGGGCAACCTTCTATAATCAGACGGTTGGTTTAGACAAGACATGGCATAGAGTAGGGCTAGGTTATGAGTCAGGCATTGCGGTAGATGAAATTAAGCGAGCAGCAGTGTTGCACTATGATGGAGTCATGAAACCATGGTTGGATATTGGAATCAGCAATTATAAGCGGTTCTGGAGCCGACATATGAACTATGATCACCCATACTTGCAGCAGTGCAATGTCCACGAATAACTAATAGTGCTATCCAAAAATATCAAATCATTAGTTTGGTTGCTTCTAATTTGAGGAAGCCTACAGCCTACGCATTCGTTTGATTCTTTTAACTTCTCTTGTACATTTCAATTTTTTTACTCCTAAACCGGCTGTAATCTTGTAGTAGTTGAGTGAGTCGATTTATATACCGCCAACAAAAACTCAAATAAGTTTCTCAGGGCGACAGATGTACTGCTAGTTTGTGTGTACATAATTCAGGTATTTGGTTTAGTTTCAAACACTTATACTTGGAGATGGGATTAATGGTTAGAATTTTTTTTTTTCTTTTTGCGTTCTATTGTTTATAAATTTAAAATTTTTTAATTTTATGAAATTACATCAAAATAGGAATTTATTTAAGAATTTAAAATGGTGCAAGGTTGCAATTTGCTAATTTGGGGTGCACTAAGATGAAACTAGAAAGGCGGTGGAAATGATGTTTTATTTTATGCGCCACCTTAACGGATGTGTTCTAGACTAGTGACTAACGAGTAGTAGTCGAGTATCATAAGTGGGGTCCACATACCATTTTGTAGCTGTGACACGTGGATGGACGTGGTTGGAGTATTGTAGATATTGGATGTAAAAGGATTGGCTGTTATCGCATATCGGTTTTTGTGTGGGACAAGTGTTACACACCTATTTATCTGCAACTTCTCTCCTCTGTCTGTTTGTTTGGGCGGCTCCCAATCAAATACTAGAAGAAAAATGGCATCTTTCTGCGCCTGCGCGTGCGCCTCAACCTCATTATCAATTACTAGTGCAACTCTAGTGCAGAAGAGATTGCCGGTGATTTCATCCTCTCCTGTTCTCGGTAAGATTCAAATCTTTTAATTAGAGTGGTCTAATCATTAATTGTAACTTTTAATTTAATTTGAGATACGGGATACAGGCTTGCCAGCAATGGCAATGAAGAGCGGAAAGGTGAGGTGTTCGATGGCGGAAAGGTTTAGCAAAGGTATGAGTGCATCCCTATTAGCAGGAGTAAGCATGTGGTCAATGCCAGCAATGGGTTTGGTAGATGAGAGAATGAGTACAGAAGGCACAGGACTTCCTTTTGGTTTGAGCAATAACGTTCTTGGTTGGATCCTTTTGGGTGTATTTGCTCTTATTTGGGCTCTGTACTTTATTTATGCTTCCAACCTTGATGAGGACGAAGATTCAGGATTGTCTCTCTAGTTTGAACCACCTCACTATTTTATGAGCAATGTGTTTTGTCCCTTAAAATTACTTCATACAGTTGAAAATGTGAGCAAATTCATTACATCAAGTTAAAGCTACTACAATTGTAATATTGAACATACATTTTATTACAATCTAATGTGAGAAATAAGAGCTTGATTCGTCTCATATTCCAATTCCACTTCACCAAACTTCTCTCATCATGATTCATATTCTTGCAAATGCTGATTTCTTTCGTGTACATCGCCACCACATGAGTGGGAATAGTATTACAAATCATAATAAATACGAATGTTATAAGTATATTATCGAGGAAATTTTGTCATGAACACATACAAGAACCATTAACATATATTTATGTTAAAGACTTAAGCAATGACATATGGTCTGTGCAGATGAATTTCAAGATCAATTCTCCTCTTCGGCTACAAAATATATTCTCATTAAAATCAAGAAACTGTTACCAGCTTCTGAATTTGATTTAATTCTTAGTATTTTTTAACTTGCTAGTACATTTGTGAATGCGGCGCCGTCTCACCATACAAAGAAATCAAAACCAAATTATAAATTATGGCCACAAATTCTCTAAATATGATTTGTTCAAATCTGGACGGTGAATAATGAATTCGACCCATCTCATCAACGTTCCAGAAATCTCCTTCCTCACCGAGACATAAACTATATTTTATTTTCCCCCCACCCTTGTACCGAAACCACGCATCTCTTCCTCTCCCCCGACCAAAAATGGCAGCTTCTTCTTTTACTACACCAAAGCTAGCCTCTCCTACTCTCCATTCTCTTTACAAGAATCTTCCTCTCGCTATCCCTTTCTCTTCTTCCTTCCTCTCCCTTCCCAAAACCCTAATCTCTCCCTCTTCTCGCCGCTTCCATCTTCATCACTCCCTCCCCAATCGCCGCCATTTCACTGTTCGAGCTGATTCCGACAATGGCTCCGAGCCTGTTCGCCACTATGATTTCGACCTCTTCACCATTGGCGCTGGAAGCGGAGGCGTTCGTGCTTCTCGCTTCGCCGCCAGTTATGGTGCTTCTGTCGCCGTCTGTGAACTTCCATTCTCCACCATATCTTCTGACACTACCGGAGGTTTTGGCGGCACGTAAGTAAATAAGGAAATGAATGTTCATATATTTATCCTTAGCAGCTAATACTTAATTTCATTTCATTCTTTGTATTATTTTGGTTTCAATTGAAATGTTTATTATCCGTTAAATCTGTTCGACCCTTAAATTTCACTGCTTTCGTATGCAGGTGTGTCCTTCGTGGTTGTGTACCAAAGAAACTGCTTGTTTACGCTTCAAAATATTCTCATGAATTTGATGAGAGCAGTGGGTTTGGGTGGAATTATGACACTGAACCAAAGCATGATTGGAGCACATTAATGGCTAATAAAAATGCTGAATTGCAGCGCCTTACTGGTATATACAAGAACATTCTGAATAATGCTGGTGTCACCTTAATTGAAGGCCGTGGAAAGGTTAGATAATTTTTCAATTTCAAGTCTCTATAATGTGTGTATATATATTTATAAGCGGCTTTAACATCCCTCTGTCCTTATATAATTTATGTTCGTGGTGTAATACTAATACGTGCAGATAATAGACCCACACACAGTCGATGTTGATGGAAAACTCTACTCAGCTAGACACATACTAATTTCAGTTGGGGGCCGTCCCTTCATTCCTGACGTTCCTGGGAAGGAACATGTGATAGATTCAGATGCTGCACTTGATTTGCCTTCAAAGCCTGAGAAAATTGCAATAGTTGGTGGAGGTTACATTGCGTTGGAGTTTGCTGGTATATTCAATGGTTTGAAAAGCGATGTCCATGTATTTATTCGGCAGAAAAAAGTGTTAAGGGGATTTGATGAAGAGGTGATGAAATGTGAATTATTACAAATTTACAATCACTTAAATATATTTTTCTGATTTTTTCTTACAGTTGTGTCTATTTCTGTAGATAAGAGATTTTGTTTCAGAACAAATGTCTTTACGAGGGATTGAGTTCCATGTGGAGGAGACACCTCAGGCTATAACTAAATCGGCCGATGGTTCTCTGTCACTTAAGACCAACAGAGGAACTGTTGAAGGATTCTCACATGTCATGTTTGCAACAGGACGTAGGCCTAACACAAAGGTATTTAAGTTTTTCTTTTGCTTGTCAGTTTCAGTCTAGATAGCTTGGCTGTTAATTGGAGTCAGTAACCTGGAGGAAATGGTTGTTCTCCAATTATTCCTTACCATGCTGATTAAATAAAATTACTCCGCAAGCATTATTACAATTTCTGCATCATGTTGCCCTCATTTTGATGGAAATCCTTCCCAGTTTTTACTTGGAAAATATGCAACTGCATAGTCCTCTTTGATATTTTCTTGAATGGCAGGAAATGTAATGCTACTTTGTTTTTCACTGCAGAATTTAGGTTTGGAGTCGGTAGGGGTGAAAATGACAAAGGATGGGGCAATAGAGGTAGTTTATTGGGCTTTCTTTTATTTCGCTTTATCCATTTTCTTTTCCTGTTTCTTTTGTTGCATTTCTTAAATAACTTATTCATTCTCCAGGTTGATGAATACTCACGCACATCAGTTCCTTCCATTTGGGCAGTTGGAGATGTTACAAATAGAATGAATTTAACTCCTGTTGCTTTGATGGAAGGAGGAGCACTGGCCAAGACTCTGTTTCTGAATGAGCCAACAAAACCAAATTATAGGTACTGAATGAATTTGCTGACAAAACTGTTAATTTTTAACATAATCCAGTTACCAAGCATCTGTTTTTCACTGAGGCAGAAAAAACACATTTGCATTTTCACATATAAATCATTCCTACCTGTTTATATATATGTATATATATATATATATATATATATATAAGACTTCCAATTGGTAGCTGGCGTGGAGTTTAGAACTCTGAATATTTCATTCATTAGGTGCATTAACATTGTTATTATTTCTAGTTAATTTTGGAAGTGGCTGCTGGAAGAAATGCATAATTCACATGAAAGATTTTGTGAGAAACTTAAATATTATTTTTATGGCAAAAAAAAAAAAAGAATAGTAAGTTAGTAACTGACTTGGAGAAAATGGATTAATTACACCGAATAGTAGCCTACACCAAGTAACTGAAGTGCAAACTTGCCATTCTTCTGGGCCTCAAGTGTCAGTTATGCTAAATCTTTGCAGTTTGCTGGTTCAGTAATATCCTAAATAAATAATAAAGAGTTATGAATGTAACAATGGCTATCTGATTTCTTCTTCCTTTCTTTTCTCTTGAATAGTGCAATTCCATCTGCTGTGTTTTCTCAACCACCAATTGGACAAGTTGGCCTTACTGAAGAACAGGTGAGATCGGTGTTTTTCAAGTCTTTTTTGGGCTGCAGCTGAGATTGGCTTCTCATGCTTAATCAGGATTATTGCAGGCTATCAAAGCATATGGCGAGATTGATGTCTACACAGCAAACTTTAGGCCTTTGAAGGCTACTATCTCGGGGCTTCCAGATCGGGTTTTCATGAAATTAATAGTATGCGCAAAGACAGACAAGGTTCTCGGGTTGCACATGTGTGGAGAAGATTCACCAGAAATTGTGCAGGTATATAACTTGGGCCCAAAGTTTGTTCCAACTTTTTGCAATAACTAAGGCATAATCTAAAATTAGTTGGGTTCAGTTATACGAATCCTTTGTTTTCATTTTAGTCTTTTTATAGCTAAGTTTAACACCAATGTAGATCAGTAGATATTTTGAGACAACTTCACTTAATTTGGTTTTGGGTCTACCTCTTCTACATCCAGTATCCTTCACCAACAATGTATCACAGTCATGGAGGTCTTAAATGTCCCCCTCTCATTTCCCTCTAACTCACAACTTCCATTTTTGTCATATGTAGTCATTTCTAATAATGTCCAATCTTGTGTGGCCTATCCATCTAAACATTTCTTGTTTTGCAAAATTTGTCTTGTGAACATTTTTCCAGCTATGTATTTTGTTTCTAAAATTGTTATGTTGTATGATGCTTGAATCTGCAGGGCTTTGCTGTTGCTGTGAAAGCTGGCCTGACAAAGGCAGACTTTGATGCTACTATAGGTATTCACCCTACAGCTGCTGAGGAGTTCGTCACAATGAGGACGGCTACACGAAAGATCCGAAAAGGTCCCCTTTCTGAGGTTTGCCAAAAACTCGGTGCCTATTTAGAACAAATAAATCATGACTATATTATAAAATTTATTTGTAAATGAATCTAAATGAATTTTGTATGTTTAGAAATTAGAATGTTGAATTGAAAATTTGGAATTCAATTGAATTCCATAAATTCATGTTTGGAACAAGTGAATAAATTACATATTTTCAACAATAATAAGAATGGAGTTTAGAGAATGGTATATTAATTTTAGTTGTCTAAGTTTGTGGTATTCATTTGTAAATTCCACCATAATTTGTAGAATTTGAAAAATAGTTAAGAGCAATTCATAGAGTTCAATTTCTAGAATTCAAATCAAGACTTTTTTGGCTTCCAAAAATGGAATCACACCCATTTGTTTTGTTCCAAAGGGGCCCTAGATATTATTTGCAAGTTTTAAACATGCTCGTCTGTGCATAGTTTTTATGGTGTTCAACTGTCAGTTGCTTTAGCATTATGTGGAGCTTAGGTGATTTGTTGTAAGGTTTTGATTATGGCCTATGCTTTTGATATCTGATTTGTATGATTCAAAATCCTAATGCTATTCTTTTTTTTTTCAGGGAACACCAGGTCATGAGGCTAAAGCTACTGCAGGGGTTTAATGCAGATTGTGCTGTACCATACTGCTAATTCATTAAGGTGCAATCGGTTTCTTATGACTGTTCACAAAATTATATGATTTTTAGGTTTCAGCGGGCAACCTTGATATGGTGCACTCAGTTATTTTCTCAAGAACTGTAGTCAACAAAGACTACTACATATTAACACAGCTGCCTTTAAGTAATCATTAGGATTGCTTTGCAGTTGGGGATAGAAATTTTAGAATAGAGTTAGGGCCTGTTTTAATAGCAATTAGTTTGAGTAACTTTTAACTAATGCTAAAAAAGCTAAAGGGGTTTGCTTTTCATAAAAGGCTATCTTATCTTAGGGTCTAAAAACTAGTTTAAGAACTGAACTGTTATTAACTAATCAGTTGAAATGCTAACTGTTGTTTTAACTAGTTGTTGCCCAGCACCGCCTTAATCAATAGCGTCTAATATGGGTTCAAATTTGTTCTCGAAATCCTATTTACCGAGTAGATATATCATATTATTGCTTATTCTCCGGAGCTTGGCAGGTAGAGACAGAGAAATTGCGGGTGAAATATCTCGTCTCCAATCAAAATCAGTTGACTTGTGATTGGTGACCGAGGAGGATACGTAAGTAGCAGAGCTGTCCTGATGAGATATATGAGTGACATGAACAGTGCTTTTGAAAGATATTGGCGGGAATTGGCCTCATTTTTCCCATGTGATAGAAAGAAGGATGGGCAGATATGAATGAGGCTTTGATCCGACGGGAGATAATTTTGGTGGTGGTTTTGTTTGTTAGTCATATTGTATAGCATATAAACGCTTTGGAATGCTTACAGTTACAGATGTATAAATTTCATATTATCTGTGAATGCTTAAGAATAATTATTGGATTGCTTTTGATTTTCTAAAAACAAAATTTAGTTCATAAACCAAATTTAAGTACCTGACGAAACTGTATCACTGAAATTTAGTTCTCAATTCTACTGTTCTTGCTCTTATAACCTGTGTTCTTTTAAACTGCAAACCTAAAATTATGTTCAAATATATTGTTTTAACTATCTACTTTTAAATATATATAGAACCTTTTATCCCAATATATTAATTTGTCATTAGGTTAAATGATACCCCCTTTTTCTATGACCAATTAACAAACTAATCTTACTCATTACCAAAATCCTTTTTATTCTTTTTAGAAATCGAATTTGAGACATACGAAAAGGTAATCCTTCTAAAATAAATAATAATTTATAAGTTTAATTAAATAATTAGTTAGAAAATGAATGGAAAATATCATATTGTTTATTAGTTAAATAAAAAAATTGAGTTGTAGATTTTTGTGTCTGGAACCATGTATCAATAGTCTAACATAACTCATCTTCCCTAAAAGAGCCTATCATTATGCCTTTTTAGTTTTTAGTTAGCTATTTATACCAACTAATAGCTAACAGTAGTTGCAAATGATTGTTCATACATTATTTGATAATTTAATTGCAATTCCAACTACATCATAATATTACCTACAAAGGTATAATTTAGTTATATATAACATATAATGTGATTAAATTTTAGCTAATCTTGGGAAGACATTGATTATATCTTCAAACTGAATTGACTCTACATAAAAGTTAATGGAATCAAGAGTTGGTTGAAATTCTTAATTTATTAAAATTTCAAATTATAACTATTAAGTGGATGAGACAATTGAATCAAATAAACATTTTATATTCCAATCCAAACAATTAATTTTATTGTATAAACTCTAATTTCCCAACTTACTATAGCTATGTATTAACTTGCTTGCATGAAAGAGAATATTGTATTGGATAAAATGGGACGTTGGAGATGGTGGTGAGTGTATTGGGAGCGGTCATCGTGTTTCGGGCGTTCTGGTTCAACCCAACGCCCATTTTTATACACCCAACCAACCCTTGAAGTCTGATGACTTATTCACCAGTCCTATGTCCCTTCCTCGTGTTATCTCAAATTTCCTCCCTTTTCCATCATACCTCAAATTCAATTCTCCACAACTTAATGCAACTTTCAATTATTTTATATATAATTCATTGATTAATAAACCTCAAAATCAAAGGTATTAAGCAATTATTACCAAACAATTTATTACATGTTTAAAAAGGAAGACTACCTCTAATATATAATGCACAATATAAAAAAATTGGAAAACTTACTCATCGATCATATGCAATTGAGCCTCCAAATTATGGGCATTAGCTGGACCAGCAGTATAATTAATAAAAGGAATATAGTATAATTATTAATCAATTATATTCAAAATACTATTTTAATTATTTATTAATTAAATTTAAATAATATTTTAATAAGAAAATTATTTTATTATTAATTAATACTATTTTATTTTGTTATTTGTTATAATTTATAAGTAAAGAATACCTATTATAAATTATGGAGTAGCAATTTGCAAAATTTCACTGATATCATAAATTATTTCTTTTCAAATTTAACAGATAGAATTATTTTATGTTTAATTTATAATTTAGAGTCAAATTTAACATATTGCAAAACACCATTTTTTATTTTGATACTCCAAATAGACAGTCTAATAATTAGTTTTAAAAATTAAAGATAAAAGAAAATATAGAAAAAAGGAATGAAGAACTTTCGATAGAGTTCCCTTATTACCGCAATATGAAATATTTATAGTGTATATTGTCTAAAACAAATAAGTATGGTATATCACAACAAACAATAAAGAATATATTAGTATACTATTCTTCAATAATAGCATAAAACTGTTAAAAAAATTATATACTACATACCATTTTACTAATTAATAAAAAATGAAATTACCATGTGACTTCGATACTGACCTAAATGAGTAAATATGTAGTTGTACTAAAAATAAGTAACCAAAAACTCATGTCCATGGACTGAATTATAATTCCCATACTATTATAAGTATCGGGTTATGGCCCAATATTTTGGCCTCAAAGAACTTGGTTTAGAATCATAAAAACAAATGGACTTGAAGTTTTCTTTTAAAAAAAAAAATTATTATTTTTTTTTTGAAAGAATACATGTATTTTTTTAAAAAAAGTATATTAGATAAATGTCACTTTTAATTAATATATATACATATTTACTTTATATATATATATATATGATCATGGGGTTGGAGATCCTGTTGAAGATGATATCTTTGTAAGCCTTCAGTAAGTAGTTAAACTTCTTTCCATGAATCGTGTAGAGGCTATCACAATAAGGAAACTTTCTTAAAAGTGAAAAAGCAATAACATGCTCCCATGAAATATATGGGAAAGCCAATAAGCTAAAAGGGGTACCTATTTCACATTATGTTTATATGTATACTATTTCACATTATGTTTATATGTATATGGGAAACCCAACTGTAAATATGTATATGTAACTATATCACATTATTAAATATAAAATAAAAAATACATTTAATTAATATTTCAAATTTGTTGACATTTTGTTTTGAAATTTGTTAGGTTGTTATTATTTTTTTTAATAATAATATAAAAAATTGTCTATTTTTAAGTCCAAAAATAAATTTTAACCTAATTATTATTAAAAGGGATCATTTTGTTATAGGGCTTTATTTCTCTTGTATGATACTTTTAATTCATGATATCCCTAATATGAGCTAAGCTTGCTATTTGATTCAAGAAGAGAAAAAACTCATATTAAAATACTTCACAATATTAAGTACAAAATACTTCTCAGCATCTACTATGGATGGATGTTCAAATACCAAACCATTCACAATATTAAAATTTTTACTAACAATCAAGACCTAATTTTTTGATATGGTGATGAATATCCGGCGGGTGATCATCAAGTCTAGGGCGTTCAGGTTGGATCCAACGGCCATCATTGTTTCTGATCATACCCTTATTCTCATCTTGCCTCCAGAAAGGTGGAACCAAGTAGTGATCTTTCAAGAAATCCGAGGCTTTGTTCACTAACGCAGGGTCCCTACCACTTGCCAGCACAAATCTTCGCCCTTTCCCATGATATCTGCATATAATCCCAACTATATTCAACTTAATATATTCAAATCCCATATGACTTTGAAATTCAACAACTCCTCACCAAACATTAATTCCCACGCTTATCTTAATTATGTACATATCAAGCACATGATGACCCAATTCTGCCGTTTCATCACATTATATTTTATAATGTAGTGTGGTCCTCAAATTATTAAACTTAATCAAATATTAGAAGTGACTTTTTAAATATATATATGTACTTATATTTCAACCTCACCATCACTTTCAATGTAATCATGGTAGCTTAAAAAAAAAAATTCCCCATAAAAGTATCTTTAAACTGAAACTTCAAGAGTCCAGATTGCAATCAAATATTTTAATGTTAAGATAATATAATAATCACACGAGACAATGAACATCTTTTTTACACTTAAAAAAATAATTTCAGATTATATAAAACCCATTTTAAAATTAAAAGTTTAATTTTTTATTATAAATGATTGATAATAACTGATAAGTACATTAAAAAAAGAAAAAGAGAAAAGAATTACCCGTCAAGCAAATGCATGTGAGCCTCCAAGTTATGTGCACAAACCGGGTCACCCGTTTCTTTTAAAAAAGGAGAGTGGGTGTGATCCAGAACCAGTTCCACTCCTACATGCGAGTAACACCACGGCAATCCTCCGGCCAACTTCACTAACATCGGCGGCGCTTGTTCGTTGAACAAAAACCCCGGCGCTTTCGTAACTACATCATGCTTATTCACCACTCTCAGTACTTTCAGACCCAACGAATCAATCCGTTCCTTGAACCTCACATTCCCGACTCGGGGACCCGAAAAAGAGAACACACAAACGGGCAGAGCCCGAGAATCTTGCAACACATGGATCCCCGTTTCAACTATATCATACGCGCTTAATATAGCCAAAGCACTCCCTAGACTGTGACCAGTAATGGTGATGCTCACTTCTTCGTCAACATACATTTCCGTCAACCGTTTAATCTCCGCCAATACCTGTTCTCTGGCCGAGAATTTACAAAACCGGCAATTCTCGTCTTTATCGGTGTAGAGATCGACAAACCCGGATTCGACCTTTACGGTGGGGTCGGGGCAAGGGATTTTGTTTCCCTTAATAGGTTTTAGAAAGTCCATCAAATCTGCAATCCACTCCAGCCGCGTCACCGTACCTCTCCAGGCAATGGTAATATCTCGGCGACCTAAACGCTTTGTCGTTTCGTCATTAGAAACGGCGACGTATCCGATCCAATTAGCTTTGCTGCTCCACATTTTAGGCCAGCGCGAGCGCTTGAAAAAGTTAGGGAGATGGATATTAGTTGTGGCGTAGAGATATCTAGTGACGTCATATCCATGGTGGCTCATTCCTAGTGACTCGAAAAACCTACGCCGCATGAATCGGCAACTTCCGCAGTATTTGGAATATGGATCGTAATCGAAGGCGTCGTAGCAAGCTTGAGCCATCTCACCATATCTGATTAGCTCTGATCGTAAAACAGAGTCCATTGGATCGAGCAAACCAACCCAATCATCTTGGCCGTGAATCTCTCTCCAAACTTGGGCTACTTTTCTCTCTTGTTCTTCATCATTTATGGTTGTACTAGATTTATTTTCATTTTCCAGCTCTGTAATAAGCGAGGACAGTGACGAGGTGTCGTTTGTTTTGGACAAGACTCTAGGAGGCGCTTGGGTAACAAAGTTTACAGATTTTGAGCGATTCTGTAAGAAAGACAAGTGAGTGTGGGAGGGGAAAATGGTACGTTTGTTGCAAGGAAGAAGAATGTTTGATGGAGAAAGCGCCATTGGTTAAGACGAGATTTAGGTGTATGGGTGATATAGTATAGGTATTAAGAAGTTGGCGGAATATCTGTTAGAAAAAAGAAGCTTTTTGCTACATGTAATGCTTTTAATTTGAAGAGAGTTTTGGTTTTTGAAGAGAAATTATATTAACATCCTAAACTAATACCAAAAATCAGTAAAAATAGCAAATTATAACAAAAAATATCATGAAAAAAAAAATATTAATTTATAAACAAAAAATTAAAAAAACAGTTCTATTCCTTTTAAAAAATTATATGCACAACACTTTTTTTCTATTATTATTTTTCACTTAATTTGGAATAAATAAATTCCAAAAAAATTTATGTAATTCATTTGTAATTAGATTAGTTTATCATGTCTGAAATAAAAAATTAATTTCAATTTTAAATTAGTTATTTTTAACACATTAAATTTATTTTTAGATAAATTTGATTAGAATACAAATAAAAATAAAAAATCTAATTCATTTATTCCAAAATTAATCTTAATTTTTATTTGATTTTGTTAATATTAACTAAGCCATATTAGCATGTATCTCCATATTTTTGAAACATAAGGTGTAATAGCACATTGTTTAAAAAATTCATTAAATATCAAATTTTGAAATCTATATTTTTAATTCAAAATTATCATTTCTATATTAATATTAAATTTATATTCTAACCACTATATTTAACTACTATATTTGGCCATGATTGAGTTGGACCGTGACACCTATTAATTTTGGTCTATCGATTAATCAAAATCAGTCTGCCAAATATTTTTTATATTATTTGATTTATATATTAATAGATATATAAAAATTAATTTATATATTAATAGATACATAAATATAAAATTTATTATATTTATTTAATAAAGTTTAAGTTTATAAGTATATAAAAATCAAATTCAATTTTCTCAGTTAATTAAATATTCAAGCATCAGTTAATTAATTTTTTTTTTTAAGAGAAGTCTCGGTTAATTAAATATTCAAGCATCAATCCAATATAAATAAACACCGTGTCATCGAATCAGATAAAATCCAGGATTATAAAAATTTGGTATTTAAAAAAAAATCAAAATATATAATAAAATAATAGAATTAATTAGATAATATATAAATAGAAAAAAATGTAAATGAAATTATGATGTGCGGACTAAAAAAGGAGTCGTATTTTTCTAGTAATTGGATTTGGATGTTAATAATTTAAAGGTTAGCTGAACTGTACATAGACTACTAAATTGGCTACTTAGTTGAATTCTACAAAGAGATAAAGATAATAATTTTAATTTTACAAGTTTCCACCTGCAAACAATTATTTATACTAACACTACAAAAATATTTCTTATTAACATTACACATCCAAATATAAATTCATTTCAAATTTATATTAATCAATACTCAGTAATTTGATTAATGAATACCGAATAATTAAATTCAAAAAGAAAATAGAATTTATTTTTAAATGAATTTTTCATAGAATTCAATTTATATATAATGTGTTTTAAGAAAAAATTATGTCTACACAAAGTGTATTAATTGCTCTCATATATCAAATAAATAATGTTTCAGAATTTTTAAATTTTTAGACTAATTTAAAAAAATTAACCATTATTTAAATTGTTGTAAGCAAGTCATTCCTGTGTTTTAAATGAATAATTTAAAATTTATTTATTCCAATGGCTTCTTAAAAAAAATTAGAATACCCAATATTATAATTTTTTTTGATGATTCATTGGTGTCTAAGATTCCTACACCATCTTCCATTAATCTGATTCGGAGCTTAATCACATTAGCATATACGTTACAATTAACTAATTCGTATCGATCGTACTGGAAAATAACTTGGTAACTCTTTGACAAACTCAACATATGCTACCAACTAAGCTACCAACCTAAATCAAGTTGGTAGTAGCTCTAATTATGAGTATTATTAGAGAAATAGAAGAAACAATAAATAAAAGAAAGTAATAATCTATCCATTATTGTATGGAACCAACCAAGGACATTATCAGGCATGTTCTGTATTTTACATCACGAGCATAATGTCCATTTAAAAAATATATATATATTTTGTAATTCTACGTGTCATATCTTAGAAATAATTATACTTCATATTTGTGATTATTATTTTTTAATTGAAAAAAAGATATGGAAAATCATTGATATGTATTATGTAAACATCCAAATTTATGGTGGTAGGTTATTTTTAATTATAGAATATTTTGTTTCGTAAGACAAAATTATTATACAATAATTGTATTACCTGTTTAATATTTGATGCTTCTTAGATATCCCTACAGCTATACATGCCAAAATAAATAAATAATCCAAGCCCTGAAATACAAATCCCAATTAAATGACGAAGCTCCTGAAGATTGAATTCAGGTAATAGGCTTCAAATGCACATGCATCTCAGATTATGTGAATCTTACTCTTTAGTATATTATTATTTGTCTTTTTGTCCCTCATTTTGTTATACTAAGTTCAAACCAAAATAATTATGTAAATGCTAGAATTCGAGAGTTCTTAATAAAAAAGAGTTATTAGATATTTGTTTATAGTAAAACTCGAGATTATAATTGTAATTTATATTTTACTGTAACTCTAAAACAATTGAATTTTGAAAAACAATAAACAAAGAAACGTGATTCTCAAATTTGAAGTTGGAAGTGATGTAGTCTTAGTCAAATAATCAAACAAAAAGAATAAAATAAATGATTGCGTATCATTACAAGAAGTGGACATAGTTTAATACTTGGAACTCCAAGTGTCATAAATTAATTAGCTTAATTTATGAAACTAAGATTATAAACAATTACAATACAATAGACTCATAGTTGGTGGGATTTTGGTATAATTCTAAAAAGAGATTCAAAATTGAAAATTTTCAGAAGATAAAAATCATAAGCTTTCAATCTAAGAAACAATCTTTTTCTTGGTTCCAGAACGTTTCCTTGATACAAGCCACAAAACGATATCGTCTCTTGTGTTTTCCCAATGATGACTAGGGGTGAGTACATGTGTCGGACAAAATGATTGGGTTTGGGCAGGTTAAATTGGTTATTTTGGGCACCTTACTAATGCTTGGTCTATATTTATCATTTAGTTACTATTTATTTTTTAAAGTAATTATTCTCAAATTTTTGTTTTTTTTTTCACTATTCCACTATATCATTCTTACATTTAATATTTAGAAATATTCATAATTTGTCAAATATTCTTGAAAATTTTTATAGTATATTCTAAAAAAATCGAAGGGAATAAAATATAGTATAATAGTGTCTCAAAATTAAAGACCTTTTAATAGTTATACCAAAATTAAACAACTAATATTAACCTAACCAAATCATAAATTTCCATTTAGTATAATTTGGTTTGGTTAAAGAACTTAAAAAAATTAATTGGCTCCATTAAAAATCTTGACAAAATCAGTAGGTATAATTTTCTCTTATTTTTCTAATTTAACTGAAGTTACGCCAATCCTACATGTTTCGTAGGTCAATTCGATTCGTCCCAAAAAATTTCATGTTTTTTAGGTTGTTAGGTTAAGTGCTTCGGGTCAGGTTGGGCCCGGAATCGAGCCATGCACACCTTTAATTAGAGGGGGTATATGCAACATCATCCACAAAAATAATAGTCTAATGGTTCAAAAACTTGAAAATAATTATAAAAAAAGGATATTTGAAGCTTTCTAAAACAGACAATTAGAAATAATTGCTAACAAGAACGCTTTTAGGGGTAGAGGTATACATGCTACATAGGGTAACTCTAGCAAACTAACTTTTTTCCCCGACAACAGACCCGATTTTTGGGCAAACATTTATCAACTTGCTCAACGAAATTAGACAGATCCCAACTAGAAACTGATTGTAATCATGTCAGTAACACATAAGGAACTTGAAAACCAATGGAAACGGCCATATAAACTAGTAAAACAAAAACAGTCGGTACACCATTTTCACCGGCAACGGAACTTAGGATAACTTGACGAAAATCGGCCAAAATCTCATTGATCGCAAGATTTCCAACAAAAAAAACACCAGAAAACACATGAATCACGCTGAAAATCGATCAAAAAGTCACTGGTTTGCAATTTCTAGTATCGGCGATTCAAAATGTTGAAATCGATTTTAGCAAGCTTCTGGTGCTCCAACGACGATTTTGAGGATAACAAACAACTCACCAGCATGAAAACTTTCAACCGGTACCATCCATTCTCTAGTTGATTGCAACTGGAGAAGACGGTAGTGATGGAGCCCTAACTACAGTCATCTTCTCCAGCAGATCTCCAGCTTCTATTTTCTCTTTTTTTAAATAATAATAAAAAAAAAAAAAAAGCGGACAAAATATGCCATTAAGAATTAAAGCGTTCATTTTAGCTATTAAAAAAAACTTGTGGACTTTATTTAAAAATGGGAAAAATCTTTGGACGTTTCCATATATACCTATACTTGGAGGTGACATGAATTCCGCTAGTATTCCTTGGAGATTTTAGTACAAAAATGGCGTATTAGCAACCAAACCAGCTTCTACTCCCATAAGCATTACAATTTAGCTGTAGCGATGGAGAACCTTTATTTATGGCAAAACCCACAACAAGCTCTAAAGCTCATTGGAGAATTATTAGATACCATTTAACAAACTCAGGCAACAGACTTGCTCTATACTATGAACTGTAAGATTCATTTAAAAGCATTTAGTGATTCAGATTTAAGATTCGCTTGTTAGCTGGAAGTCAGATGAGCAGAATATCATACCTAGATCCTCTTCAGAAGCAGAATATAGAACACTTGGCAGCAACTACTTGTGAAATCCAAATCCAATGACCATGTATTTGCTTGAAGATGTTCAAATTTCTCAGCATTTTTCTAGCATGTATTGTGATAATAATACTGCAATTCATACAGCAAAGAATCCAAGTTTTCATGAGATGCATCAGCTAGCCAGCTAACATGTGGAAATCATAGTTCAATGGGAAAAGGAAGAAAATGGAATAGCACCAGATCTTGTTTTCAACTCTTTCATACAATCATTCGAGCCTCGTGTAAATTATGTCCAATTTAAACTCTTGAATTTAATAATAACCTTTTGCAGAATTTTATACATCGACAACAAGCTACACTGCAACATACACCTATTTATTTTATTGATGAATAGCTGTAAGAAACTCCAGAGTCTCACAGCAATGTTTTTCCTTTGAATTAAACAATATTTAGTGTTGGAGGAGACTATCCGCCATTTTGCACAGTTACAATACAAACCAGTGCAAGTGAGCACGAGATGGCATGCACCAACGCCTTAACTAAGAATGTTGAGCAATCGAGATTCTCAGTCTACAAGCACATTGCAACTACGAGTGCCCACCTTCCTCCGCTTCTTATCATCGTCAAGTGACTGTTAAGGTACACAACATCTAATGTCAGCTACAGCTTTAACCCAAGCATACATACATACATGTCAACCCTTTCCAACTAAGAATGCGAGGGATAGAGATAAGAGTACCTGTTGACCAAGGAAATTAGGAACCCGAACCCTCTTTGAGCCATCGGCAAGACGTTTACTTGGGAAATGATTTCCCGTAGAACCAAAATTATCAACCTACAAACACATCCGACAATCCTTAACACATGAGAATCGAAACCTTGTTGATTGCCAGTCTGATTTAAGTAGGAGTGTTCAGTGATATATTGAGCTACAAGTTTATTAATAGATCAATAGTCCCTTTGCAATGAACAAATTACACAAAATTCATTCCAAAGGGCATGTAAAAATTAAAGCAACTAGGAGAAATTGTTGCCCCCTAAAATCCTAGACCAGGGAAACATCCTATTTAGTAGGAGGTTAAGATTAACATTGAACAGCAGGAACCATACAATAGATTGAACTACTCCAAATGACAAACTATTCACCTGGCTTTGAATGGCTCCAACCAACAATGCTTGACACCCTGAGGCGTGCACACTCTCTAAATTAGGGCACTGAAGGAGCAATCTCTCTGAGGATATAAACATAATAACCAATTAAACTCAATTCATTGGGCCAACTTAGAAAATACAAAGCAAAGATAAATCAAGAATATACTTGAACCTAATATCAGGTGAATGAGCATAAAGCACTGTACCTGGGTGCAAGTTTAGACATGAGTTCAGGTTCAGATCATTCAGTTCTGGGCAATTTAGATATAAAGCCTGCATTTTGAAGTTCAGAAATTAAAAACCAGAAGGTAAAAAACAATGCTATGATTATGATAACTATGCTTTTCAGATAGCTGTCTTACATCTAAGCCAGAACACCCCCACAAGCTCAGTTTCTTTAGCCGACTGTGTTTTATAATGAGTTTCTGGCATATCAGATGTAATTTGTTTTGAAATGTCGTCTGCAACTCGCCTTCCCCTGGACATGGAGAACTTGGATCACATATGGTCATTCCACAATCCATGAGTTCTAGAAGAGGCAATTGAGCTGTGGCAAATTGGATTCCACCTGAGAGATGCAAACACCAAAGTATAGGAATTAACAATCATGGATGGTGAAAATGTAAGTATTTAATACAATATATATAAGCAAGTCAGTAAAGATATAGAGCTTAGAATATGGATCATACTTGAAGTTATGTTTGGACAAAGAGCAAGGAGGAGTCTTGAAAGCGATCCAGGGAATACATTGCAGATCATACCAATACCGCCATCACTTATGCTAGAACTGAAACCAAATTGCAACATCAGTTATGCTGTCTTTGAAGTTATTATGAACTGATCATCAAACATTATTGACTTCAGTGAAAAACATACCCACTAAGATCAAGCAACTCTAATTTTGTAAAGCTTGAAGTAATGGCAGCCACCGATGCATCAGTAATTTCTGATCCGAGAACAAGAGAGAGCATCCGCAGCCCCCTAGAACAATTCAGCAAGAAAAATAATGATCATCACACACATCCAATTCAACAATAAAGCATAATGGAAATGAAATAGAAGACTACTCAAAGCTATTAAATTTTCAGCAAAAATAAAGTATCATATGATAGTCATACTCTCACACCATAAATAACAAAACCAAGCCTGATAACCAAAATTGTCAACTAACCTTAAGTTAGCAGCTGTAAGAGCAAGCACCACAGCATGAGAAAGCCGAAGTGATGCCATATGTATATTTTGCAACTTAGAGCAGCTCCTTCCCAAAGCATCAACCATAGCAATTAGGTCAGTGCTATCATTTTCTTGGCGGGAAAAATCAAGAGAAACCTCTTTCAGATTGGGACAGTTGAACACCTAGAAAAGGAACAACAGACAAGCATAAACAAATTTTACATAGATGACAATATATTTCTCATAACAGCAATCTACAGTTTTTTCAAATAATAAAGCCTCAGAAATTTTGGGCATGCCCATAACTAATCAGCAAAGAGAGCTATGAAGGCAAAACATAAATTACCGTCTTAGATAAAGAATGTAGATCTGAAAGCCAAAGCATAGACAGACTCGACGAACAGAGGACAAAACCTCCTAGATTAGAACATCCTTCCATCTTAAGGCTTGTAAGGCAACGTTTATCAGCAACAAAACGACCCAATTCATCACTGCATATGATAAATTAACCAATTCATCATCAATCTAGTAGTAGTCAATCAGTAGACTCTATCCTCCAGCACCATAATAGGACATAAGAAACAGAAAATGACGATGACAATGCAAGCCCGAGTACACCATTATAGGAATAGAGACACAAACACTCAACAACAGAAGTACTGAATTGACTCAATCCTGACCAATGCTAGGAAAATGAAGTACCACATAAAGATTTACAACAAAATGAAAGAAAATCTTCCAAATCAAAGATACTGAAGTCAGAGCAAACAAATTCTATTTCTAATGGCAAAACATAATTACTCGCTACAGCGATGAAGATAAAACTGAGTAAACGCGAGCATATAACATAATAAGAGTAATATTGGGCATCAACGGTGTGCTAAACAAAAATGTGAATTCCGTAAAACAATAGCAAAATCACCAGTCATCATTTAATTGTTCTATTTACATTATTGTCACTGACATTACTCTCAGTAGTACTGAAAATAAATTTTTCCGTACATTCTGTGCCAGTGGGCCAGCTTGCAGCAGAAATTATAAACAAGAACTAGGTGCGCACCGAATGAATAAGAGACGAAGAATACTAAAACATATGGGCAGGTAAAAATTAAGAAATTCATACCCAGAGATACGATTCACGGCATTCTCAGATGTAGAAATCTCCATATGCTCCAGATATGGGCAAGAGAAGGCAATGCAAGCCAACATTGTCGCATCCACATCACTGCAGCAACAGAACAACATCAAGAAATCAAAACTCGACTCTTACCGAGTCAACTCAAGTCAAACACAGAAGGCCAAAGTGAAAGCACGCCCAGAAATAAAGCAGTCCTGAAAAGCTAAAATTATCTATTCCATGTTTTAAATTTACCTTACTATTCTTGAAGATATTGATAAAGAAAAAATTGCTACAGAAATGTTAAGCAAGCAGCGTGTAATCGTGCCCTGTATTGATAGTTATTGATCAAACAGTACCACGATGCGACTGCAATGATAATTATAATTCTCTATAGCATTTTTTAATCATAGATCGACCGCGGTTAAGCAATATTATGTTTTATGTTAACCCAGATAAATTTCATTCAGCCTATCTGGGCGATGTAATGTCAATGTCCGCCGTAGCAAATTGATCCGCTCGGTAAAACCCTAGATCTGATAAAAAAGAATCAAAGACAGCCCCGTCAATAGAAGCTCTAACCTTTCCATCCTTAAACTTAGTCTAACAAGTCCTGGACATTTCTGTAACACAGATCCAACAAATCCAAGCTGAGCTCTGGGTGGAACCCTCAACCTGAGCTCCTCGGTCGCCCTCCACAACCGCTTTGTAGTGTCCCGCCAACCTTTGCAAACCCTAGCCGCCGCCAACAGTCCTGCAGGAGGAAGCCTCCTTAAAACTTCCCACATACAGCTCGCCGGCAACCTACCTGAGCCAGAACAAAACAGATCGGACTCCGATTCATCGATTTCAGGCTCCGGAGAGCCACATCTGATATCAATATCGTCAAATGAGAGCGCTCGACGGAGGTGAGAGTACTGCTGACGCGACGGCGGCAAGGGACGGGACGTAGAGGTAGAAACGGAGGCAGTAGAGTCAGCAGAAGTGGGAGTAGTAGATGCGGTAGGAGGAAGGTGACAGGAATGACCTTTTTTAGGGAGACCACAGCGGCCGCAGTTGTAGTTACCACGCTGTTTTTTGATAGGCTTGTTGAAATCGAGAGCAGCGGATCCGGCGCCAGGAGTGGCGGGGGAGATGTGAGGCTGGTTAGGGTGGTACATTGTGATGATGATGGAGAGGCGAATGAAGGAAAGGATGGCCGAGGGAGGATTGGAGAGTTAGAGAGCAGAGAAATAAAGAGTGAGAGTTGGTGAAGAGGGCGCGGGAGAATACTGAGGTTTTCGCGCCTTCATTTTCAAAGTAAACAAAATTATGCGGGAGCGTGCTTGATTCTCCATAATGACGTTATTACCCTTCTTTGGCGGGTCTTGAAACGTGATGTTCGTATCGTATCCCACATGAAAAGCTTCTCTTACTGTTTTCTTTTTTTAGTTTTGGAGAAAATTTTGTTTCTAATCTAATCTATCCGTTTGTGCATAAATGCACTTATTTTTTCAAAATTTTGCTTTTTGTAAATATAAATGTAACCATTTTTTAACAAACAATTATTCAGCCACAACTAATCGAATTTATTGAACAATGGTTAATCCTTTTTTTAAGATAAAGATTAGTCTTCTTTACATTTATTAAATCTTGTGCAACATTGTTTGACACGAATTTGCAATTTTAACAAAAAAAAATATATTATTTTCATAGTTACAAATCAGTCATATTTTAAATATTATCCTAATGTTAAATATGAGTACATATGCACATTTATCAACATCAATATCGTAAATACGTATATTTAATTATAAATATGTTATTTGCATTTAATTATAAATATATATTTTGCTATTTTATTATTGTATTTAAATTACTTTTAAAATTTGATTAAGTTTATTTTTGTCTATTATCCATATGGTATTTTAGGAAATTACGAACTTTAAAATCATGTAACGGCTCCGGACTAATCCGGAACATGACAGAAACCATCATCCTTATTTGGATGAAGGTTATTTTAAGGTTTGAGAAGATAATTAAAAGTGTTGAGTGTGATTAAGTAGAACCATTTAGCACAAATTAAGTTTAGTTAATAAATAAATGGCATAAAAATTTAAAATTTTAAAAATAACACATTAGGAAAAGAGAGCCAAAAAATACCAAAATTGTCCCCTTTATAATAAAAAAATAGAATTAATTATTAAAAAAAAGAAAATAGGAAACATAAACAGAATAATGACGCAAACCGAATATCACCATTGTCGATCACTGTTCACTGCTGGAATGGGTCATCCGGCAATGCTAGTCACTAACCCAAACAACGGTGACCTCCATCGGCACCAGAAGTCTGACAATAGGTGGTGGAAGGCTTATCAAAAACTAAAAGAATAAAAAACATTGAAGCAATCTTTTAGGCTTCGATTCATTATCTTACCGGTGATGGATCTCCGATTTGAAGTCATATTTAAAAATCTACGGGTTGAGAGCTTTTCAATAATATATGTTTGTTAGGTTTAATCATCGTTGGAAATTTTAGGTTATCAATATCGACTAGAATTTTTTCCATGAAAAAAATGAAGTTTACAATAAATTCAATAAAATTCAATCACAATTAATCAATATTGAAAAATTAATGATTTTTATTGAATGTGATTTTTAATTATTCTTATTAAGTCTTATTAATTTTCCATAAAAATCGAAAGAATCATATAAAAAATCACTACTTATTCTTATACACTCTTATTGAATCTAAATAATATAATCCAATAAATATATAAAAACTCAAAGATCATAAAAAACAAATATTTACTCATTCTTATTTAATTCTTAATTATACTGATTCTTATTTATTCTTAATATTGATTATTAATGATACTTATTCTCATTAATTCTTTTTAATTTTTAATGATTTATATTGAATCTTAAAAATATATTCAGACCATAAAAATTAAAAGAATAATAAAAAATATTATTGATTCTTATTAAATCTTGATGATTTTTGATGACTTTTATTAACTATTATTGAATCTGAAAAATATAATAAAAAATCATTAAAACTTAAAGAATAATGCTAAAAAATCATTGCTCATTCTTATTTATTTTATGGGTTGAGAATTTTTCGATAACATATAATTTGTCAAGTTTCATTATCGTTGAAAATATTAAATATCTATGGCGACTAAGATTTCAACACAATTAAAAAAATGAAGTTGGCAGAGGTTGCTAAATTTTAAATAAAAATCAATAAACATTGAAAAATTACTAATTCTTATTGAATCTTATTCATTTTGCATATTCATATTAAATTTAAAAAATATAATTATTACTAATTGGATTGAAACTTATTGATTTTTATTGAATCTAAAAAATGTCATCTAAACAAATATAAAAACTCAACGAATCACACTAAACAATCAAAAATAGTATTGATTCTTATTGATATTTGATAATTATTAAAGATAAAAACAATTTAGTAAATGTTAATACAAATAAAAAAAGTCCATACAATTTAGTATATATATAAATACAATGCCATTAGCAACAAAATGAATAAAAAACTAACGAAAATACCTCATAACATAGTTGTAACAAAATATGAGAACCTTGTAGTATATTTTAAAAAATTCAAGAATCTGAAAGTAAATTATCCCAAAACAAAATATTAATATTAATATTAATATTAGCTGTATATTCTTATTAGAAAATTTTAATTCTAATATTATTAGCATTTAATTAGTATCCTAAGTATGATATTATAATACAATATATATGGTAATTGATTTTATATTGTTGAATATAACCAATTATATATTTTTTTTAAATACTTTTATCACTTACTCGATTTTAGTTTAGAAAAATATATGATAAATTTTAATTAGAAAATATTTTAAACATTTTAATCACATACTATAAAATTTTAAACATTTTAATCACATACTATAATAAAATTTTAATTAAAAAATATATGATAAAAAAGCATTTTAATCACATACTATATTAAAATTTTAATTATTCATTCATAATTGAATTGCAAATGAAATTGAGCATAAAATAAGTCTATAATTAATAAATTAAATTAAATAAAAAAAATTGAATGACGTGTTTTTAAATGAAAATAAATGTATAAATAAATAAATTTATTTCGATAAATGTAATTTGAATATTCTAAAAATTTAATTATATTCGTATAATTAATAATATTTTTAAATAATAGTATTTAGTTAAAAATTAATTATTTTATATAAATTTATTGTTGATAATATATAATTATATAGTTAATTAAGTGAGTTAACGAATATAACACATGTTAAAAAAAATTAGTCTCTTAAAAAATGCTTAAAGGTTGGATTTCTATCCCTGATGAGTGATGATGCTGTAATAATAAGGATCCAACCTCCTACCATAGTTTCATCAAATTTTGAGGGTATTGAATTTAATGCATGAAAGTTGATATGATTAAAAATTTAGTTATAGATATTTGTATTCTAAAATTTCATTTTTATACGTTATTAATAATTCATGACATTCTTATCTCCACAAATTTTTTAAGTAGCCAATTATTATTAAAAACAAAGACATTATTTATGAGACCTTTTAAAAATAAAAGGTGTATTACATAATGTTTATGTTTAGTATACAGCAATTCCACGATCTGATAGACAAGCATGGGAGAATAATTTTTTAAAATATTCCAGAAGAATTTTTAAAAAAATTTCCATTCGTCTCTAAAAGATAGATGCAATTACAAATTCTATTTTAGATGCTCTAATCCTGCTAATGTGTCAAGAATACGCGTCTTTATCAAGGAAAGCACGGTGTCTTTTGCGGTTCGAAAGTCGTTGCTGTCCTTCATCCTCTTGGGCGTGCTTCTGATTATTGGCTTGCTTTTCTATCTCGCTCGGTTACTGTGTTTTGGTTTCTGTGATTTGGCAATGGAGCTCGCTTCGCTTCCGATGACCTCAAGAGCTTATCTGTCTTCTCCTTCGACAGGTTCGTCTCTGCCTATGCCTACGATTTCTGATTTGCTCCCTGTTACTTATTAAAATTGTATTTCGAAGCTGGTTATGATTCATAATAATAATTAAAATAAATTATAATGCCTTCTCTTTGATGGATTGTTATTCTCAATTATTCGTTGTAGTTTTTTTCTGCTGATTGCTTCTCTATGCTTTATTATGTGATTGTATGTGGAATTTGTAAAATATTGCTGATTTGCAGAGTTGGCATTGCTTAAAGTGCCTTGTGGATATCCTGTACGGAATCCATCTTTGCTATCCCTTTCATTGAAGAAAACAACTTCGCGGAATTTATTCAGACGTTTGCTTCACAATGAAAAACCTCTAAAGGTTATTATTGTATTCTTGTTTTGAATTTTTGCTTTCAATTTCTCATTTAGTACATTTTTTTTTCTGAGAAAAGTGAAAACCTTGTGTGTAAAAGTTAGAATCTTTTGTTCCTAATGATATCAGCTTGTAGTCTCATACTTATGGTGTCAGGTTTTATGCAGTCTCAAGGGAGAAAATCCCACTCTGGATGCCAGGTATGTATGTGCAAACGTGGTTGGATTGCACACACGTTTGTTTTGCTCTTATTTGAATCCATGATGATGTGATTTTTATATTTAATCAAAATTATTCTCCATTTTCTTGGTTTGTAATTTTCTATAGATTATTTTTTTTTCCAAATATACTAGCAGGCTGCTTCTGTTGCATGCATTGTTCTCAAAAGTCAAATGTCCATGAATGTTTTTACAAAAAACAAACAAATAAAATTTACAAGAGTCAAAGACTGCGTGGTTCTGTTCATATTGTTGTATGCTAAAGATATTTGGCATCTCAGCGGATATGAAAAGGAACGCCTTAACTTGTTACTGGATGCTCAATGCAAGTCATATTACATTTGATAGATGGCCAATTGGAAATTCCTCATGACTGTGAACTCGGTTACATTTATGGATTAGTTAAATGTTTATCAACAGATAAAAGTTCAGGCCATTTTGGTGGATCTTTGATTAGTTGTGAAGGGTTTCTAGTTCTACTAGCCAGTCTCAGGGTACGGAGTATCTCAAATTACTATCTTGATTAGTCTTTATATTTTGCAGAAATTGCTACTTTTGGTTGTAAGATGGATTAGCACTCCCCGCAACCAAATTGATTGTATAGTAGTTGTATTCATGTGTGCAACAATGATGTGACCATATGTCATTATCAGTCTACTTCATTTTTGTAGAATATCTGTTTGTTCTTTGATAATACTATTGTTTCGGTTGCCTTGCAGTTCTATGGAAGAGATATATGATTTTTTGGCAGATTGGCTTCTTCCTACTGCAGCAGCAGCATCAAATCGTAATTTAAAGTGAGTTTTGCACCTTTGAATGTAGAAGTAATGTATGTTTCACAGCTTTTGCTGCTTGGTAGCATCGTCTGTGGCTTAGATAGTGTTTTTTCTGTTTTGCTTTTTTTTCAAATTTCAAAGTAAAGAAATCAGCTTTACATAAGAAGATTCGTGGAATAAACATGTTTCTTCTAAAGCTTTCTGCTCCTGATGCATTTCCCTATGATTTTTAAACAGTAATGATTTGGATGTGAATGAGCCATATTACTCTATTGTTAGGATCCTAATATTTGCAATACTTAGTATGGGGGTGCCCATTGGATGTTGGGGATAAGGACTTGGGCTCTCCCTCCTCAATTGCTAGCTTTTTGGGGTGTTGGTTCTCTCAGATTCATATCAATTCAAAGCCGAATGCCACTTCTCCCAGATGCAATTGAGTGGTGTAGGTGATGATGCTGGACTTGCAGATTTCTCCCAGGACTAGGTGGTGACGCCAGTATTGAAGTGTTGGCCTGGGGCTAGGGAGTCTAGCTCATGGCCCGTAACCACAAAACCAATTGCCATGGGTGCTGGGACTGCAGAGTGTGGTGGAATCTTAGGATCCTAATCGCAAGACTTGGTATGGGACTTGTCTTGGATCCCATATTGAATATATGAGATTTCGAGGTTGGATCCCTATGGATTTGGGTTCTCCCAAGCCCTCCTGCCTCAATAGCTAGCTTTTGAGGGTGTTGGTTATCTTGAGTTCGTATCACCTATTCCTTGGTCTATCACTGAACTCTCTATCTAGGGATTTTGTGCTAAAATAGTTGTACTTAGAACAATATAGCAAGGAGAATACTCCATCAAGGGGAAGTTTTTAGGGAATCACTGAAAAAACTGCTTTATAGAATGCCTAAAACTGTGTATCCTATGGGGGAAGATCACCTAAACAATGTTTTATTATGTCCCAAAGGTGATCGGAATTTTTATTATCTTTCTTAGCAGCAACGTGGACAATTAGTTTGGTATGTAAATTCTCATGAGTCATATCCAATATGAATATGAACATTTGCATTTTCTTCTTTGACATTTTATTTTTCTGTCTTTCTCACTCTTTCAAACCCCGGCATCAATCAATGGATGAAGATATCTAAGAGTATTTATCACTCACCTTGTGTAAATATGTTTTTATTTGTTTCTTGAGTAAAGAGCAAGAGATCCTCATTTCACATTTTATTGGGTTTTATTGTTCTGCTCTAATTGGAAAAATATTCTTCTGGCAAAGGCAATTGGGTATGGATGGGTTTAGGTCACCCTCTGTTGACTTCTCTTGATTTAAAAATATATACTGTTATTCTACTTCTTATTCATAGAAATGTCTAATTAATCGTGTAATTGCAAAGATACCATTTGTTAAATGTTAATGCTATTCATTTTTTTCTTATTGCGTACAATATCTAATACATGTGAGCATATCCCTGAATTATGATATATGGATATATAATTTTTGAATAAATTGTAAAAAGAAAATATTATTTTTATATTTTCTCCCCTTATGCTCCTAGTTTCCTGACTGAGTGGTGATGGGAATTAGAGTACCTGTATTTCCAATCTTTATAGAGGGCACCAATCATATTTCCTATAATATGTACAGGCATATTGTGGGCTTGGTTGGTCCTCCTGGTGCTGGAAAGAGCACTCTAGCTTCCGAAGTAGTGCGGCGTGTAAATAAGTTATGGCCCCAAAAATCTTCTTCATTTGATTCTCAAGTCAAGCCCCCTGATGTTGCTATCGTTCTTCCCATGGATGGGTTCCATCTGTATCGTTCACAGCTTGATGCAATGGAGGTTAAGATTGAAATATGTTCTGTGCACTCTAATTAATGGACCTTTTTCCTCAGTGCTAATGGATGTCATTGTATTTCAGAATCCAGAGGAAGCCCATGCAAGAAGGGGGGGTGAGCTTCTATATTAACTATTTGTTGTTTATTATTTGTCGTCAAGTATTAATATTTGGTTTCATAATTCAGCTCCTTGGACATTTTCTCCAACTCTACTACTGGAATGCCTAACAAAATTGAGGAATGAGGTGAGTGGCCACTGTGATGTGAACTGATGAGTTTACCCTGTCTTGTAATGTTTAATGATTCATGAAGAGTACTGTGTACTAATTGCTACTTTTAGTCTGCTAGTCTATTCAAATTGCGACTCTTTCAGTTCTTGTCTCTGATTATGGCCGAAAAAAATAATAATTTCAGGGTTCAGTTTATGCTCCATCATTTGATCATGGGGTTGGAGATCCTGTTGAAGATGATATCTTTGTAAGCCTTCAGTAAGTAATTAAACTTCTTTCCGTGAATCATGTAGAGGCTATCACAATAAGGAAACTTTCTTAAAATTGAAAAAGCAATAACATGCTCACATGAAATATATGGGAAAGCCAGAGCTAAAAGGGGGACAAGGAGCATCTATGTTAATTTTTCATGAAATATATGTTAATCTTACCATTGAACTGAAATAAACACCCCTTGAAACATATCATGTAGTTGTAGGTGAAATCTTTGTCAATATTAATGCAATTGTAGAAACAGTAATTCCGAACAATAAAATGGTACTCTATAATATGATTAGTAAAATCTTATTTTCAGATCCTTTACAGGCATAAAGTGGTCATAGTTGAAGGGAATTATCTATTGTTGGAAGAAGGGCCTTGGAAGGATATATCATCTATGCTTGATGAGAAATGGTACGCATTATGTTTGTTGGATCTGTGTCATTGGGTAGCACTCCCAATACTATTATTTCTTGAGGCTATTTTTTCTGGTTTTAGTTAATGCTAAATTTTAAATTTAAATTACATGGTTAATTTGCACTGCCATTATGTTCTGTGAATTTATGATCTTCTGTTTCGGTAATGAAGTCAAAAGTTGATTACTCTTGGCACTTATTGTTTATAGATAGCGCCTTGCATAACTGTCCAATGCATAACCAGTTTTCTTTGTTTTTTGGAACCCTGCTTTGATTTGTATATATGAACTTGGTTCAATTGTTTGCTCCATTATCATCTTGAATATTTGTACTTTGCAGAAAGCCTTTGTCATCTTTGTTTTATCATTGGGAAGTAGTGTTTTTTTTTTTTTTTTTTTTTTTTTTTTCTGCAGTAACAGTCTAACCAGTTCGGTGTTCTCTTTTTCCTTGAAGGTTTATTGATATTGACCTTGACAAGTCAATGGAACGAGTTTTAAAGAGACACATTTCAACAGGTATTGGCTTTCTCTGCAGATTTAAAAAATGGCTTCTCCCACAAGTGAAATAAATGAAATTATGTCTTTGGATTTTAATTCTTATGTATGTTGTATTATACCAGGAAAGCCTCCTGATGTAGCTAAATGGCGGGTAAGTCCTTCTTCGGTTATGAACCTGAAACTTGTCTTTTGTAATTATTCGATTGACTACAATTGATACGCATTCATATTCTGCAGATAGATTATAATGACAGGCCCAATGCAGAGCTTATAATGAAGTCAAAGAAAAATGCTGACATTGTTATCAGATCTATCGATTTCTAAGAACCATTCTGTTCACTAATAAAGTGGTGGAAAGACAAGAAGGTAAGTTGAATCTTGTTTCTTTTGCACAAAATAGAACATCGCCTAGCAGTCTCTTTCCCCGTCTCTCTCGAAATGTGAAGTAATGTTTTTGTGTTTCCTGATCATTTGACAGAATTTTTCGTATTTGACAGTTCATTGGAGTAGAGGGTAATAAGGAAAAAAGGGAAGCTATTTAACCTACCAATGGCATATCTTTGTTTAGAGAGGAGCTGAGACAATAAAAGGTAAGAAGAAGGAAGAGTAAGGTCTTAATAATATGGAACAGTTTGTCATTGAGCATATACTATAGAAGATCATTATTGAAGCACTTTGATGCTTTAGTTAATGTGAATAGAAGAAAATCAAATGGGAAATCCTTATTTGTTAATGCATTTGGTTATTTGCAAATTGCAACTGACTAAATTTGGCTTCCTTCCAAAAGACAAAAGACGACAACCAAACTACTCACCATTGACCAAAACTGCATAAGACTTAGAGTTGTTAGTTGGGTGTCGTTCCACTGAGAGACAAACCTACACATTTCGAAATTCACACTTTTAATTTTCATAATGCTTACACATTTAATTAGTTCTTTATTCAGATGCAATAGATTAATTTTTTTGTAATCCACCTTATCCTTATTCAATAAACTTATATTAAACATAGTACTGAGATTAAGATTAATCAGTTAGTTCATAGGATTTGAAGCAATTTAGATATGGGTAGGTTCTATGTTTCCAAAAGTTAATTGAACAGTTCCTTTATTTTGCTAGGTCCGAAATCCAATCACTACTCAAAAAAAATCAATTAAAATGTTTGCGAACAGAACTCTAAGTCAGTCAGTCAGCCAGCGTTTAGCAATAACTGCTGTTTAAGTGTCAACTATCGCTCTACATTAATTTCAAAATAAAATAGTATAAAATTGAATTATAAATGTTGTATATTGCCGTCTACAATTATAGTTGGTATAGGTTTCGTAATTTTAAATTTAGTTCTAGATATTAGAACAATAACGCCTGCAATTAAAATTGTGAACTTAAATAGTTTAATTGATTCTGTTCATAAAGTTAGGTCAAGAACTAAAAAATCAAATTAATAATATGATCATTTATATTACAAAATTCATTACCTGGTGTATATATATATATATATATATATATATATATATATATTAAGGCTTGGACAAGGCTGAATTCCATTCAGGAAGCGCAATAACAATAATTGATAACAATAATTGATTTTATGAGATTTTTGCGTAAAAATAGAGATCAGGATAATTAATTTTATGAGACTTTTGCGTAGAAAACAAAGAACGACTTAATCAGAAGTTTTCATGTTATCAGTGTTTAGGCCGAAAAATGTATGGATAAGTCTCATGCACTAATTTTAACTTCAACACGCTCCTGAAAAACATATGAACTGAACTTAGCAAAATGAGGGCTTGACTTCTTGAACTCAAGTAAAAAGGAGAAACTTTGGAATAAGCACATATAAAGTATACTTAGTGTACACTTATTTGAATTTTTATCATGAATTTTGATGGATATTGTAACCTTGAATTTAAAATTAATAGCAACACCATTAAGTTTTACCGCACAAATTTCGGCCACAACATCAAAATCAACCCCAACTTTAACTTTTTATACTTAAACCAATTTAACTCTAATTCAAAATTTTTGTGGCATAATTGTTATATTTTAAAAGTAGGGGTAATTACTATTGGGTCCCTAAGGTTTGGCCTAATAGACTCGTAGGTCTCTCAATTTCTAAAATTGTATCAAATAGTCCCTAACTTTTGGAAATTGTACTCTGAGGTCCTTTGACCGTTAGTCAACGGTTAAAGTTAACTTTTTTTTTTCAAAATGACAAATCTACCCTTCTGACTATTTGAATCGAACCATTTTAATTATTAAATCAAACCTGTGGGGCCCACTTGCTATAAATATGAAAAATGACAACATGGAGGCTCGAAC
>CANUEY010177159.1:0-25750 GCA_948099555.1 Croton setiger
TCAATTTATAAATTCCAAAACTTAATTCTGCTGGACTAAATTGAAAACATATGAAAATTTAATCTGCAGGACTTAATTGCAAAAACATATAAAGTTCAGGGGTTAAAAATAGAATTATACCGAAATCCAGGCACCAGAACAACTATTTCCCTCAAAACGCACAGCCCTATGCCGTTTCACTCGCGTGCCCCGAGGAGATCAAATCGCAGAAACTGCGTGCGTTTTGGCTCTCTCGCAGCAGCTCGCCTGCGTGCCCGTGCCTGGTCCCAAAACGCACGCCCAATGTGCCGTTTTGGACCTTCTCCTTCCCCACGACAGAAACAGTCCAGACGGTCTGCCCTGTTTTCCCGATGGACTTCTCCGGCCAAATTCGGCCTTCCCAGCTAATTTCCCGGCCTAACTCCGACTTAAATCTTTAACCTAACTCCCCTACAACCTTTCCCAACTGATCAAACTCACTCATGCACGTTATTTTTCTCTCTCTTTCTTCTTTTTTCCAATTATTCTCGTCTGTCCCCTGTTTTCGATAACCTTCTGTTTTCTCTCTTTTCCGGCCAACCCGACAGCCCTCTCTTACTTCTAACCTTTTCCTCACCTTCCCCAGACACCAAGGAACGTAACCTAGCAAGTACTTTGGCTGCTCTTACCCTTTTCTCTTCTGGTTTCTCTTTTTCTTTCTTTCTCTCATTTTTCTCTCAATTTCTGTTTCCTTTCGTTTTCTTTTGTTCACCCACTAAAAGACCATATCCTACCCCTTAAGTTAAACCTACACATGATATTTTCAAGTCCAGAAAACATACTTGACACCTCCAGCTTGAATATTAAGCTTAAACACATATAAACATACTAAACCCTTAACTTAAGGTTTTCTAAATAACTCACCAAAACAAACTTCACAAATCTGTCCAATTTCACTTCGTAAACTGGATTTCAGTAAGATTTTATGGTCAAAATAATTAATATAGCATATGGGTGAGATTTCATAAAAATCGGAATCCAAAAACGAGTTGTCGTTCGGTCGGTGCCCTAAACCGACTCCGAAGCTCGACGTTTTTCGCGGAACCGAAACCGTACGACGTCGTCGTATAATTTTAGTCCCAAAACTCTTTAAATCATATATGTAAACATATAAAATCATATCAAAATCATTTACTTTAAAATATTGCGCGTTTTCGATATTTTTCGATCGCGCGAGCCAAAAATCTTAATTGGCTCCGTTTATGTCTTTTGACAGTAAACGAACTTAAAACCTCTCTTGTTTATCATTTTTAATTCATATATTATCATTTCCAAATCATATATTTCATGTCAATGGCATATATCATATCAAACTCTAATGCATTTTAAATAAAAATGCATAAAATGCATGTAATGACGTATGACTCTAGTCGGGGGTGTCACAATGCTGAAGTCAAGATCAACACTTTGGAAAAGTGTTAAACCCAACATTTCTAGGAGTAAGAGGTGATAAAAGTCTTCATCGTTCTTCCTTAATAAAGTCATGATGATCATTACAGAACTTTTAAAAGCATTAACAAATTATCACTCTAGTCTTAACCCTAAAAATAGTTTGATCTTAAATTTTCATTTTGGTACATAATTGGAAAGAAAAAAAAATCCCAATACATTACCACATCCATTCGAACCCCAAACTCGAACCAAACCTTGTCTTCCCAAAATTAATCTTTTTGACATTTGGTAGATCTTTGGTCCACAAATCACTTATTCAAGTCCTCATAAGAGATAGTTATGTACATTAGAGATCTCCATGAACTCATCAGCTACTCCTTGATCTATCTCAACCATTTCACTTACTTTGATTTGTTAATAGTCTTATTTTTCTAATTTCTTCTTATAATACGAGATAATACAAATCATAATAATCACAATCATCATGAGGTATATTATTTATCTTTCACTTTTATTTTGTTTATATTTTTGGCTTGTGGCATGTGATTAAATTTTGTTTTGAGTTGTAAATTACAAAATTTCATAGTCCTATGATTCTTGGTGATGACATTGCTTGGAATCAGTGAAGATTAATGCTATATGTAAATGTATCATTTTTTATAAATATATATTTTGAGTGTTTGGTGTTATTTCTGTGATTAAATGTAATTTCATTCTGATGTAGTTTTAGATTTCTACTTTTTTTTCCAAGATTATTTTTCTTGATGTTACTGATTTTTTGGGAATCATTTTGTCCTAGTTTTGGTGATTTTGCTTAAGAGTATGTGCCAAAATATTAGAAAATAATTGTATATACCTAAGTTTCTGAAGGAAATATGTGAAAATAAATTTATATATTTAAATTTATTAAGAAAATAAAAAAAAAATAAGTTATATACCGGTAGCTGATGACTAGTGATGGAAGCAAATAAAATGAAATAAATTTATATATCAATGGGTGGTGGCCGCAGTGAAAGAAAATAAGAGGGCTGACAATGAAAGAAAATAAGAGGAACTAAATTTATTGGTGGCCAGCAGTGAAATGAAATAAATTTATTTTTTGGTGGCTAGCCATTGGTGACGACGGCAGCTGAAAGGAAATAAATTTATTTTCCGGCGACAGTATTGGCGGCAGCCGATGGTGTTTTCGATAGTGGTGCTTAGGAAGAAGACACTTGAGGAAATAAATTTAAGAAAAATTATAAGTTTGTCCCTACATTTTACTTAATCTATTTTTTTTTTACATTTTTTGAAAAAGACTTTTTATTTCTGTATTTTAGAAAAATACACTATTTTATCTTTTTTTGTCAAAAATAATAAAGAAAATTAACAAATTATGTCTCATCTGAATTGTTTTTTTGCGCTAATTACAAATATACCATTAATTTTGATTGAAATAATACCAATATGTTGAAAAAACTAAAAAATAATCGATTAATCAAATGATATTTTAGTATTTTTGAAAAATATATATTGTTTCAGTTAAAACTAGTGTCATATTTATAATTAGAGCAAATAAACGATTTATATGAGACATAACTTATTAATTTTTCATCATTATTTTTGACGAAAAAGAAAAAAATAATATAATTTTTTTAAAATATAGGGACGAAAATCAATTTAAAAAAATATAAGAACAAAAATTGTAGATAAGTGATATTGGAGAGATAAAATTATTTTTTTCATAAATTTATATACTAGTAATAAAAAATAAAAATTAATAAAATTTTAATCAATAGCATATTTGTAAAACAGAAAAAAAATTATATTATTTAACTAATTAAAACATAAAACAAAACTTCAAAATTGGGCCATGTATTATAATTTCCCTATTTTCAATAGTTAATTTAATATATAATTAAATAAAAATCTAAAAATACAACAATATTCATTTTCCAGACGCACATGAAATTGTGAACTAGGCTAAGGCGGCCTTGATATTTTTAACACTAACAAATAAGAAAGAGGAGAAAACTAAAAAAATATTCTTGGAAGCGATAAAGAGAAGAAGAGGGCTCAATTAATTGATTGTGTTGTGACAGCAAATACAAGAGAAAATTTTGTATTCCACTCCAATCTTAAAGGCTTTGATATATTTATATGAAAATGAGTAGTTCAATGATTGGGCCAAGTTCAGCGGCTGCTTCCACCTCTCTCGTTACCGGCGTTCCTGATATCCGTAGATGTTTGAGTTCAAGAGACGACGGTTATTCAAGAAACCGTCGGGTCAACTCGATACATCGGCCTCGCTTTTCTAGATTTTCTACTACTACATCGCTTCGTTTCAGCTCCAGCTCTCAATCTATAATTTTTCCGAAAAGGTGTGCCACTGGTTCTGTTCTCTCGTTTCTTCACTCAAATATATGAATTCTGTTTGATTTTGCAATTCTTTTTTGGTAATTAAAGATGGCCGCGCGAGGTTGTTAATGGAGGATCAGGAGTTTGTAGAAAGAAGAATAATGGTTGGAAACGGAGTAGTTCTTCATTCCTGTGTGAAACAGCAACAAAGGCGTCTTTTTCGGAAAAATATAATTGCGTTTCTTGCGTCTTGAACAACCGCCGTGGAAAATATTCTAGGATATCAAGAGCTTTACCTGGTGCTTTCGTTGACAAATCTGCATATCATCTGCCTGCAGCTTCTGTAAGTAAACTTCTCAGGTTAATGTTATTTCTTTGTTCTGATTTAAAGCACACTTGATATTGCAAATAGTAGCCTTTCTTACTTCTGCTGTCTGATAATGATTACAAATTTATACGTTTGCCAATTAGTACTTTGATAAGCTGAAGCTTTACTCTGACTTAATTGGTGTTCTCAACATAGATTGAATGTTCCATCTTAAGAGAATCCTCATAGAGATGGAGCTTATTATTGTGGTTGTTATAGTTTTTATTGTCAATATGTTGCTTAGATTCATTCTTTTGTATGTTGTTTAATATTTTTGAGTATGGAGCTCTAGAAATGTCTAGCATTTGTAGGATGGAATGTTCTTTTTTTTTTTTGGTAGTTTGAAGGATCAATAACAGTGGACCTGGATCTTTTTTCCGTGTGCGCATCTTTTATCTTGTGCCTGCCTTACTTTTAGTTTTTGCATATATGGCAACTCTGTTCTGTTTTTCTAATTGTAGTTGTATAATTTTCAGGTGAAGCCTGCTAGCATTCCATATGCATCTGTTGGCCCAAATGAACCCCATGCAGCAAATACAGCATGCCCAGATGGTATACTTGAGAGGCAAGACTCAGATTTATTATATCCTGACTTAGTAAGAACAGGATTAGATGAATCTTTACGTACTGAACTTCCGTCTCATCCAAAGTTGGTCAGAGGGCAGTTGAAGAATGGTCTCCGTTACCTTATTCTGCCAAATAAAGTTCCCCCCAACAGGTATAACTTATGCATCTCTCTCTGTCTTTTGTGTATCTGCATTCATGCTTGCAGGCATATCTTTGTAGAATTTGATTTATTAGAAACAAAATGCTTGATATGAGACTTTCTTGTGTATCTGTCATTTGATATGTTCATATTTTAAATATTCTTGCAAGTTGCTGCATGGCACCTGAAGGTGCTGTTGATATCTTTTGATGATGGCAATCGTCTGACTATAACAGCAGAAAATTACTGCATAATAAATTAGCCAACACTTTCTCAAACATTGAATTTAAATGCTATCATGATTAAGTATTCTTTCCAACGTGGTCTTAAGTTTTATTTTCCATGGGATGATCTAATTATGACTTGCCTGATTGATAGATACTTCAACTAGAGGAGTAAGAGAAGATTTCCTTCTTTTTAGTTTTCATTTAGTGTAAATAGTTGTGACTAGTGAGATTTCTATTTGTTGGCTGAATAAGCATCAATGTTTTTCTTCTCTTTCATTTATCAGTATGCAATCCCATCAACATAGTGTTGATATTCATTATTGGCATTTGATAAGTTGTTCTGCCACTTCTTCTATCCATTGGGATTATTCAAGTTCGATGAATTTTTATATTGTTATTTCACTGTTCTTGGTGTTAGATGCTTGTACTTGTTTCTCTCACATATTAATTTGTAGAGCGCTAGATTCTAATGAATACCCAGTGCTTGATCTATTGCATTTTGTCTGTCCGATTTTGCAAGGAATTACTTTTTGGTATTATACTTAGGACGAGAATACTGAATTTTAGACTAGTAATATTTCAAATATTTGAAAGATATAAAGCTACCTTTAGTCTAGATGTTCAGTGTTTAGTGAAATAGAAGGTTAATATTATGTTGCGTAAACATGTAATTCTTGGTTACCAGGTTGGCAGTTACTATTGTCTTTTCTTTCTTTCCCTTTTTGTTCAGAAGGCATTTCACCATGAATTGACTAGAGTGAAACCAATGAGAAAGCTTAATATAGTTTTAGAAGAAGTAACAATTGACGGGTACATATTACAGAACTTTTTATTCAATGAGTCCAACATTCAATAATGACGATAATGCTGTCATACATAAATTTAAGATTAATGAAAAATTACTTTATAGAAATACTTCGCACTTGAATGTTGGAAAAGAAAGTGGTAAAAGAATACTTGCATATATGCTGGAAATTTTCATTAATTTGTATATGCTCTACTTACTTGAAATGTGACCTAGGTAGAGCAACTTTCTTTGTCTCTGTTTCCTTTCTCTCTCCCACACACATTGACCAAATAAAGGGAAGTTTTTGCTAATACAGGTTTGAAGCACACATGGAAGTCCATGTGGGATCAATAGATGAGGAAGATGATGAGCAAGGAATTGCACATATGATTGAACATGTCGCATTTCTTGGAAGCAAGAAACGTGAGAAACTTCTAGGCACAGGCGCCAGATCCAATGCTTACACTGATTTCCACCATACTGTTTTCCACATCCATTCACCAACTAGTACGAAGGTTTGTCATTTTCTATTTTTTTCTTCGTGTGTTTGTAGGTTGGGTAATTGTTTTTGGTTATTGCTTACTGGTTTTATATGACAAGGTCTAGTTTTGTGGCCAATCTGTAGCTTATTTGAGAGCTGAAATTGTCACTCCCTCCCTATATATATATATATATAAAGCTGAAAAAGAACTGCCATTAAATTCTGGGTTTATGTTATGTCGCCTGTTATTTGAGCTTGCTTCAATTTGTGGGAATGGGCTATTCTATTTCTCCAGTGTTTTCTTTTGAGTTGATTTCATCTTGTTCACGAGTAGCTGCTTAATTGTGATATCTGAGGTAAATGAACCCAAAAAATAAAAATGAAATAAAATAAAAAGCTGTGCCATGTAGCAGAAACTTAAGGAAATAGTAAGATGTTAGGTTCATTTGGCATATGCGCATACTATATGGTAGCTTTCACTGTTGGACATGCACATACAAAATACTAAATGTTTAATTTGGCTACAATATCTTTCTAGCACATGCCCTTAGTGGTAATTCCATGGAGTAAAATGAAATTTCCATCTCTCTCACCTGTTTTTTTAAATTTATATAACATATTTTCTAAATTAATCCTATTAACTTTAATTTCTTATTTAGCCTATTCACTTTTTTTTTAATATGCTTGTGGAGGAAAAAATATTCTAGATCCTTCATGATATGTTAATACATTTATATGGATCCCCTTGTTTGAATGACTGATGCATGGTTTTTTTTTTTTTTTTGCTGAATTTTTATATAGTGGTTTTCCCTTGTCAGAAGGCAGACTTTCTGAAAATTTATTGCTTACACTGTGGCATATTAAACTCTTTTTCATACTCAAAGAAGTTATATTATATGTTTAACAGTTAAGATAGGTTGTATTGAATTTGTTGTGAATGCTAGATGGGCTCTGCATGCTAGAGCATCAAATGTTGTTGCATAATACAATTTTTTGGGATTATTTATGTAGCATCTCAGAGAGTTACATTATCTGGTGCTGTGCAGAAGCATTGCTTTCTGTAAGCACTTGTGCTACAAGTTCCAACTGAAAATGAATAGATCCAAGTATTGTCTTGCTAACCAGTCTCGCTTCATTCTTTTAGTGCTGTTAAACAAAAAAAGAAATTGTTTTGGAATTCTTTAAGTAATTGATAAGTTGATTCTTGTCTATTTGTAGTGTAAATGAACCTACACAATGCATTACTCTTTTGCATGTTCTTTGTATTTGTGGTTGCTGGTTGATCAATTTGGGAATTCTGGTATTTATTGTCAAAAATGGAATTTTTTGTCAGGATGCTGATGATCTTCTTCCTTCTGTACTGGATGCCTTGAATGAGGTATGTATATGAACTTAATTTTTTCTTTAAGATCCATGTGTTGATTGGATACTGCAATCTGTTAATAGGTCAATTAGATTCAAGATGCATCTTGCTTAATATCATGATTACAGTTCAGTTAAAGGTGTGACATTTGGTTTGCTTGGTATTATGTTTAATGCGGGCAGATTGCGTTCCACCCTAAATTCCTCTCTTCCCGTGTTGAAAAAGAACGGCGTGCTATTCTTTCAGAATTGCAGATGATGAATACAATAGAGTATCGTGTAGATTGCCAGGTGAGACTAAATTGTTCCTGTGGTGAGTGTTCGAACATATTGGTTCTTATCATTATTTTTAAAGTTTTCTTTTGAATACAGTTACTACAACATCTACATTCTGAAAACAAGCTGAGCAAAAGGTTTCCTATTGGATTGGAAGAGCAAATTAAGAAGTGGGATGCAGATAAAATTAGGAAATTTCATGAGCGATGGTATTTCCCTGCAAATGCAACCTTGTACGTTGTTGGTGACATTGATAACATCTCAAAGACAGTTCACCAGATTGAAGTATGTCAATATCTAAATTACACTGAAAATTTCTCTGATTTAATAATTTTTTTTTGCGCAAAAGAAAAAAAAAAAAAAAAAAACAGACACATGATTCTGGATCAATTATTATAATGCAGACTATCTTTGGACATACTGGACTTGAAAATGAGTCAGTTCCTACTACTACTCCTCCTAATGCCTTTGGTGCAATGGCTAGCTTTCTTGTTCCCAAGCTTTCAGTTGGGCTACCTTCATCTGCGGACAAGTCTTCTGGCTCTGTAGATCAATCTAAAATCTTGAAAAAAGAAAGACATGCAGTTCGTCCACCTGTGCAGCACAATTGGTGTCTTCCTGGAAGCAATGAACATATGAAGCCACCACAGATTTTTCAGCATGAGCTGCTTCAGAATTTCTCAATTAATATGTTCTGCAAGGTACACGTTGTACTTATTGGCACTACATCATCTTGTATGCTTAACATCAGTTTTATGAGAATATTGTTTCTGAATATTTTTTCCTGTTTGCTGCAGATTCCAGTGAACAAGGTCCAGACTTATGGGGACTTGCGTAATGTTTTGATGAAGAGAATATTTCTGTCTGCTTTGCATTTTCGCATTAATACGCGATACAAGGTATCTGATTGTATGATCCAAAACTTTGTCACCAAGAAATATTCATAATCTTTTTCACTATAATTTCATTTGTTATTAGTTTAGCTTTAAATTCGCTGCTGTTTAATCATAAGTTCTATTCCATGGTTCTTTAGTCCATTTTGTTCCCTTTCTCACATCTTTGGTTTAAAAAATAAACATTACAAGTAAAAATGGTGTTACAATTTATCTACTATTTCGTATGAAATGTTTAAATTTTCAGCTGAACTCAGTGTTAAGTAAACATCATATATTTGGTTGGTGTTTTGAAAGTTACACATAGAAATTTTGTAAATTTCAATTCACTGGGGATGACTATTATGAATGAGATGCCGGCGTGACTGTTATGAATGAGATGACTATATGACAATTGTGAGTTTGAAGCTGATTGCTATTGATTGTGTTCTGCTTCCTTGTGTCTATATTTTCAATATTCTAGATGAAGCAATAAAAAACTGATATTTGTAAGTTGAAATCAGATATATATGAATTTTTCAGATGGTTTCTACTCTTTTATTTTCTTGTTTGTTTGAAGTCCATATCATCTTCTTTGATTGGCAGTTTGTAGTCTTTGCTTATTGTTGAAATTTTCAGAGTTCGAATCCACCTTTCACCTCAATTGAATTGGATCATAGTGATTCTGGAAGGGAAGGATGCACTGTCACTACTCTTACAGTAACTGCAGAGCCCAAGAATTGGCAGAGTGCAATTAAAGTTGCTGTTCAAGAGGTTTGCTCGTCTGCTGTACTTATCAACATGGTCGATGCATTTTTTTTTTGTTTGCATTTGTCATGCTGCTTTCATTGGCAAGTTTATAAGAGTTATGGAAAATGGGTTCTATATCATTTAACAAGAACAAGAAGGAAAAATTGTAATTGCTTTTCTATTTACTATTGTTTGTTATGTTTGGTTGTGAAGGCATTCCAGAAACCCAGAGACGCTGTTGTCTCTGTATTGTTGCATTTATGGTTTAAAATTCCTATGTTTATCACTTCATCTTTCTTCTCTTTTGAATTTGATACATTTAATAGAATATTTCATGCTTGTTTTGTGGTTATTGTTTTCTCTTCTTGTAATGTTGATTTTTCTTGTCTGGACAAAGAAAACTTTTATTATATTGCACTCTTTTTTCCTGTTCCTTTTTATTTGTTAAGTACAGAGACAGGTGCATTATTTGGTTAAATTTTATTTTCGGTTGCTGCTAACTAGTTTTGCTGATGCCTTTATGCTGTTAATTCTCCTTGATGTTTTTTAAATGTATTTTGTTGTAGTTCTTTTCCTGATCGTCAGTATCTTTTGTGTTGTATGCTTCAGGTTCGAAGACTTAAGGAATTTGGCGTTACGAAGGGTGAATTAACTCGTTACATGGATGCACTTCTAAAAGACAGTGAACATCTTGCAGCTATGATTGATAATGTGTCGTCTGTTGATAATCTGGAATTTATTATGGAGAGCGATGCCTTGAGCCATACTGTGATGGATCAAATACAGGGCCATGAAAGTTTGGTAGCTGTAGCTGGGACAGTTACTCTTGAAGAGGTAATTTTCAGTTATAATGACCCTGGTTGTGAAGTGTTAAAGTTTTTAAGCTTTTATGTTGGTTTTTGGTCCAACTAGCATATAGAAGTTCACTTCAGCACTCTGTTTTTGGTTAAATGAATATTCATAATCTAGCAATGAAGAATCTCATACTCTTTCCTCAAATGGTTGATACACTCACGGTTAATGCTGCATCATTCTTCAAGTTTTTAGATATTCTGCTATTCTACTGTTGTATTCTATGCTTTATGTGATGTTTGAAATAATCATAAAAATTCCTGAGTTTTTAGTCCTTTATGTAGCAGAGTATTTAGGTTCAAAAATTAATGCATTAATGCATGAACTTAAGCAACTATGTCAAATTTTACCTCAACTGAGTTTCAGGTAAGTTGGCAACAGAACAAATTAAATTAAGAGAAATTTTTAATTTCTATAGCATAATGAAAATATATAACTCTTTCTTGCATAATCTATGGAACCAATGATTTTCATTCAATCAAAATCACTAAAACAATATTGTTCTTATTGTTTGAAATAATAATAAAAAATTTCTCAGTTTTTGGTCTTTTAATTTTAGTGGAGTATTTATGTTTAAAACTAGTGAATGAAGTTAAGGAACTATTTCAAATTTTACCTCAAATGAATTTCAGGTAAGATAGCTGCAGAATATAATTAAACTAAGAGAAATTTACAATTTTGAAGGCATAATGAAAGTATATTACTTTTCCTTGCATAATCTACCAACCAATGAATTTCGTTCATTCAAAATCAATAAAACAACGAATTCTGCTTTTGAGAAGTCAATCATTTTGGAAGTTTGAAGAAGGATATAAACTCTAATTTTTCAATTCTTGGTCATGTTGTGAAAACTATATTTGTCATTTTATTTGGTTTTTAGTAATTGCTTACAGTATATAAAATTTTTGTTGCTAATCTCTTTCTTTCTTTCTTTCTTTCTTTTTTTTTGAATACTATTAATCATTTCAGTCATAGGAAAATAAGTATATCATTAGTGCAATGGGGAATACAAGAGTATTAACAATATTAAAAGTGAAAAATTTGTCCTCATATCTTCAATAACATTGATGGAAATGTGATATTTACACTTACACACACTCCCTTGGTGGTAGAAAGGAACGACAAAGACACTTCTCTTTATACAAGTCCAGTTAATGGTCATCCAAAGATACATTTATCACCATCACCTCCCCTTGATTAGGAGAGAACTAAACTCCCACAAAGGAACAACCACCACCAGAACTTTAGTACAGCAAACCTTAAAGTTAATCATTTCTCCCTTATATCCTGGTACTTTTTTCTTTTATGATATGCAGGATCCTCTTTATTCATATCTATATTTCTGTCATCGTTCGTTGCTTTACATGTCTTATCACTCATTGATCTACCTCTTGGTGTAGGTTAACTCTATTGGTGCTGAGGTATTAGAATTTATCTCAGATTTTGGGAAACCCACAGCACCAATTCCTGCAGCAATTGTTGCATGTGTTCCAAATAAAGTACATGTTGATGGAGTGGGTGAAACTAAGTTCAAGATTTATCCCAATGAAATTACAGCTGCCATAAAATCGGGATTGGAGGAACCAATTGAGGCTGAGCCAGAGGTTTACTTCAAAACCTTGCATTCCTTCTCATTTTTAATTCAAGTTGGTGAAGCCAAATACTGAATTATTATAACTTCTGCTGCATTAATACTTCCGTTTGCTTGTGTAGCTTGAAGTGCCAAAACAATTGATTTCCTCATCAGAGTTGGAAGAGTTACGATCACATCGCCTGCCTTCATTTGTTCCTTTACTTCCAGAAAACGTTGAAAGATTGCATGACCTGGAAACAGGCATCACTCAGTGTTGTCTTTCAAATGGGATTGCTGTAAACTACAAGGTATAAGCTTATATTTTTGTTTGGTTGGTTGTCAGCTAATTATATTGAAACTTAATTTCCACATCGAGGTTAGTTCTATTTATTTCTTGTTTGCTTATGCATTTAATTTCATAAATTTTCTTTTCCAAATAATTAAGCACATTTCCAATGATATTGAATGAAAAAGAGTAATTTGTTATGATTTTAAAACCATCTGAAAACAAAGTGAATTCTCCAGATTTATCATGTCTTCTGGAGGAACCCCAAAGAAATATTAGAAAAGAACAACAAAAGGAGGTCATGGCTTCTTAGGCTACGATAATGATAAACATAGAACTTACTCTCCAAAAAGTTCTCCGACCAGAGAAGGCATCTATTGCCTTCCCTGAAATTAATTAGTATGAAAGTTGCCAAATTTGGCTGGCTAACCACTTCCAACTCTGCAAAAATTATGTTCCGAAGGATGTAAATTATAGAAAATGGTTAGTAATATCCATCATTTTTTTTCCATACAGAGACAGACACACAAGGTGATACTGTCTGAATGCCTTACCTCTTGTAACGTGCTATTATTGTTGATCTTACCAAGTAACTATATTCAATGTAACAAATTACTTTAAGTTTGTTGGAAGCTAACCTCTAGGTCTAGTCCAAATAGTTGTCTTTTCCATGAGAAAAGATGGCCAGTGAACCTCTAGGTCTAGTCCAAATAGTTGTCTTTTCCATGAGAAAAGATGGCCAGTGATGGGAAAATATGAAGCGACAGAGAAAGAAAAATTCCTCTCGCTAAAGCACAAAGAATGAAAGTTACATGTCAAATCCATTGTTAAAAGTTGTATCTGGTGAACTATGCATTAGAAGAAATATTAGAAGGTTAACTTAGTTTGCTGCAGCACCTCTTGCCTTTCTCTTATTCAAATTTTCAATCTAATTGTGCCTGTTGTGAACTCAGCTATAATTTCTTCATGGTTTTGCCACATTGCTTATGTATAGTTACTTCAATTCATTTTCAACAGTACTACTAGACAAAAGCTTTTGTTGGTCTATCCATACACATAAGTGTGATGTTTCTAATGCAAAGAATTATATTTAATTAGTTTCCGTATATATATGATTTTTACATTTTAGTGATATGCCGAGAATGGCTCCAACGTTCATGATGTTTTTATTTTTTTAAGTAATGATGGTGCTTTTGCCCCTATTGATAAGCATGAATTTAAGACTATAGGGAGCAATTTTTTTTTTTTGGCCGGAACCCTTACCAAATTAAGGATAAAATACGATAATTGGGCATTATATTTGAAAAGTTTCTGGGCGTGCCACCCACCACTGATTGCCACACTGCTAATTGATTATTACTTGGACTCTTTTTGAAGATTACCGGTAGACAAAAGCTCTTTTTGTAGTTAATATGCTTTTTCCTCTGATGTTTGCTAATGAAAGGATGTATTTTTAATAAATTCCCTGTTTCTGACCTTTACTGATGGACATATTCTGAGAAGGACTGTTAAATTTAATTTGATATGCCTTGCACTACAGATTTCCAGTAGTGAATCTCGGGGAGGTGTAATGCGGCTTATAGTTGGTGGGGGCCGAGCTAGTGAAACCACTGAGTCAAAAGGAGCAGTTATTGTTGGTGTTCGAACTCTCAGTGAGGGAGGTCGTGTTGGAAACTTTTCCCGGGAGCAGGTAAATAAGCTTTGGCTCTCAATTATTTAGCACTATTTTTAACCTAATTGCATCACTTTTCTATGAGAATTCTTTTTCTGTCAGTTATGATGTCGTTAGATCATTATTGTTGTAAAAATAATTCTAAAAAGTATAATAAGTATCATGTGGTTTCACCCTTTTTCTTTACAAGGTCTGGAATCATCACCACTTGAGAACAACATTAATGATATTAAAGCACTAGACCTGTAATTATTTGATCGTTAACAGATTGGAACACTATTATTGTAAAAAATGTCACTTATACCAGTATCTGTGGTGTCAAATTGAGAATCAGCATGTATCATTTATTCAGCTGAGAATTAAATTGCAACATTCGCTGCCACTTTTTAAAATAAATTACTAAACATAAATGTTTAGTATTCCTATTAATTTCATGACGCAGCAAGTAGCACGGAGAAGGATTGACACGGTCAAACTCGTAAAAGACAAACAATATCTAATTCAAGATCTTAGGAAAACAAGATTCAACCTAGGACCTTAAATTTTTGAAATTATTATTAAAATGATCTTCCCTTGCAATGTTGAGTTTGATCTTTATTTATAGAGTAAATTAGTTATGCTAAATAGAAATCCTAATCTAACAAGGAAATAAATGCTCTAAACTAGTAAGGAAACAAATTACTCATCCTAATTACAATCCAATTTAATTAATATTCTAGACTAAATAGGAATATAAATATACAACTTCCTAAATAGATAAAGATTGTTGAATTTAGTGTTCTCTTCGACTCTTCTTCTGCATCATTTGATCAAAAGGTGGTAAAAATTCGATTGTGAATCATGTCTTTATATAAATTTCTATTCCAAATCATATAGTCAAAGCAATATCATGGAGATTAGTAAAAAGAAAAACTGTGTCTTTCCGGACAAGATTTAAATTTTGAAGCAAATATGTAGTTTTGAAATCGATATCAATTATTAATTGTTAATAATATCAACAATTTTAAATGGTTCATACTTGAATGAGATATTAGTAAACAGGCTTCCTCTATCTCATACGTCTATGACATCTATGTTCTAAAATGTACTTTTTCATACATCTAGAATTTTTCATTTTATTTGTATGAATAATTTTTTAGGGGACATTGGTGTTGCCTAAATAACTCCTATTAAATTTATATTTTCAAGGATAAAAGTGTCTCTATACAATTATTTATAATTAATTATTAAATTTAAATCATATTCTAATACGGAATACTATATAAATATTCCTAATTGATAAGTTAAATTCAAATCATATTCTAATAAGAAATAATATTTTAATTATTAATTGATTAAATTGAACTCATATTCTAATAAAATATACTATTTTAATTACTAAAAAAAAGGCTAGCCCTGTGCATGAAGGCATCTCACATTTATGCAGGGTCCATGGAAGGGCCGCACACCTGAAGTTGTAAATGTAGTCAGTCTACCCTGCATTTACTGCAAGAGGCTGATTCCTTGACTCTAACCCATGACCTTTTGGTCACGCGGCGACAACTCTACCGTTGCGCCAAGGCTCCCCTTCTACTATTTTAATTACTAATTAATTAAATTCAAATTATTTTTTAGCAAGGAATACTATTTTAATTATAAATGTAACTGATTAATTATTTTTTTCTTAAATTTAAATTACAATAAAATATAATAAATACATTATTTTGTAACTTAATTTGAATTTTTTTTAAATAATTTAATATAAGTTCTGTAATATATCAAGTATGTTAAATTGAAATGTTAGATAAAATAATAATAAATAAATTATTTTTAACTTAAGTTAATTATTTTATTGCATCTCTCAATAATTAATTTTGTATATAATTTGCTAAAGTCCGTTGCAATTGTAATGCATATTTAAAGTTAGCATTCTGAAAGTAACACTGTTAACTATTATTAGTTCCCTTATTTTCATCTTTTTTCTATGATGTTAATTGCTTTCTTTTTACAAATTTGAAATATGCTTCCTTGGGTAGAATTTTTTTGCATGAATTATCTGATAAATTGTTGTCTTTTCACACATTTGATTTGATCTTCAGGTAGAACTTTTTTGTGTGAATCACCTGATAAACTGCTCTTTGGAGTCAACTGAGGAGTTCATCTGTATGGAGTTCCGTTTTACTTTGCGGGACAATGGGATGCGAGCAGCATTTGAGCTACTTCACATGGTGCTTGAGGTAACCACCTTATAGGCCAATCTGTGAAAGCTTTCGGTCTACTGTGTTACTGTGGCATGCTGATATTTTGGATGTCAACTGAATATTGATCTTTCTGAGTTTCAGCATAGTGTCTGGCTGGACGATGCATTTGATAGAGCAAGGCAATTGTATTTGTCTTACTACCGGTCCATTCCAAAAAGCTTGGAACGTGCAACTGCTCACAAACTCATGATGGCCATGTTGAACGGTGATGAGCGATTTGTTGAACCGACGCCACAATCTTTACAAAATTTAACTTTGAAAACTGTAAAGGATGCAGTGATGAACCAGTTTGTAGGTGGTAACATGGAGGTATGAAAGTATTTATCTTTTAATTTTGAATATTCAATCTGCATGAAGATTTCTTGAAAGGGAGCACCCAATTTTTCAGGTTAGTATTGTTGGGGACTTCACAGAGGATGAGATTGAATGTTGTATTATAGATTACCTTGGCACAGTTAGAGCAACAAGAGGTTGCTCCGAAGAACAGGAAGTTAATCCAGTCTTGTTCCGACCATCCCCATCTGATCTGCAGTTTCAACAAGTAAGCATAGAGCTATTTCAACTGTACCTTGTATTTATTATGTTTTTTGTAATTTCTTGGGTGCATACGAAATTTACAAATGAACCAATTCTTCCAGTGGCTCAGCTTAGTACTGTTTGGATCTTAGGCTCAGCAAGAAAAGAAAAAAGTTTGAGCCGTTGATTTTGGCTCCTTTTGTATTCATAATATCTAACTGTAGGATGAACTCATAAGAGATCCATGAATTTTGTCATTTGATGTGATAGATGAGAGAATTTACAGACTGGCTTTACTTGATCCACAAAATTTAGTGTTACACGGACTTTCAGTTCTCTTGTTCTGTGAAAATTATTTTGGACGTGTGTGCAATAGTCCCGAACTTTCTGAATGAGCAGAAGTTTTGTTAATGTGAGGTACTGCTCTTTCAGGCTTTGACTTCTCATTTTTATTTTTTGTGCCTATTGGGATTTCTGGTCTGTTAATCCTGGACATTGGTTGCAGATGGCCTGTGTCTGAGCTCTTAATACTGAGTCATGAAGGCTTGTGAAAGAATTGAGGCCGAAAGTCTTTACAAATAACTTGGCTCATGATATGGTCTTAAAATTAACCCAACCTTGATCAATAGCTCAATTTTCATGGCCTTGCATGAGTACAAGCTCACCTTGGGTTGCTTGTTTCTGTTGTTCCCCTTTCTTCATTTCTTTGAATTTCTCAAGCGCAATGTGGGTTCAGTTGATTTGTTACTCATAATTTTTCATTTGACTAGGTATTCCTGAAGGATACAGATGAAAGAGCGTGTGCTTACATTGCTGGTCCTGCACCAAATCGTTGGGGATTGACAGTTGATGGGAAGGACCTATTTGAGTCGATCAGTGATTTTTCAGTTTCCTCAGGTAAGTTTTGGCTCTATAACCAGGACAGGATAAGAAATTTGGGTCTTACAAGTTGATCCATTTAAGACCCTCTAAAAGGTATTGATCTGCAGGTTTAGTGTCCAACCCATGATTGTGCCACACTCAAACAGTATGACAATGACCATATAATTATCCCATTTAGATAGAATTTTGAACATAGACAAAAAGTGATGGTTTGGTTGAGTCTTTTTACCTATTATTTTGCTGAGCGCTTTCCTGGCTCATTTTCCTGTGCCCAATTTACTTTCTCTCTATACATAGTTGAAAACTTGTCCTTTTGTTATAGTTAATAAGATTTTATGGGTGGGTTTGCAGATTCACAACCAAAATCAGGGGAGCAACTGACTGAGGATAAGGATGTTCAGAAATATTCACAAACAAAACTTCGCAGTCATCCACTTTTCTTTGGCATAACAATGGGGCTGCTTGCTGAGATCATAAATTCAAGGTAGTTCTTCAAACAGCTGTACTAATCTCTTGTTAGCAAGTCTTCGATAACATAGTAATGACATGGAAAGGCAACATGGTGAATTTGGAATGTCAATTTATTCTTCACCTGCCTTCACCTTCCTTCCCTATCTCCACTATTCACAGATTTCCTTCTGCTTACCTGTCCACTCAGAGATCCTGATACAGAATGTTTGAATTTTTCCTTGGACTGTCTGTGCGTCTTAAAACCAGAAATGAGCGGAAATGTGCAATGTTTTGTCGATTTCCAAATCCTGTTGCTGTGAAAAAAGTATAGAGAAATAAAGTTTGTTACTAAGCTTCACACTTCTTAGGCATCATTCTTAAGGTAACTGAACTGAAAATTGGTCCTGTCTGATTCTATAATTCCAAGAAAAGCTTTAGTTGTTTGTTTGGTCTGGTTCAGACTGAAAGCTCAGCCTACTGGCTGATGCATATGGATCAAAGTTTGTATAAGTCTTAGTATGCAATGAGACCAAACAAATACAGGTTGTTAGGAGGCAGACCTGCTATAATCTTAGAAGGGCATACCCACTAAGCATTGACGTAGCTACGTTAGAGCCATGGTACGCACTGGGCCACCCTCAGATTTGGAATATATACAATTAGCATCAAAAGCAAACATGTTAAACGAAGTGGTTTGGTGGAAACACTTGGATCCTTGGGCCTGAGCAATTCAGGATTGACATTCAGTTTGTGCACATAATAGCATATTTTTACATAACAGTCATAATTTTTTCTTTTTCTTGTTTGTTGGGCCCTTCTTTAATTGAGCCTTTTTTCCTTTCCTTGTTAATTGGGCTCCCCTCTTCAAATGGGTTGGCTAGGTCCTTGCTGCTAAGTGACCAACAGATCCTGGCTTGGGTGATCCCAGTTAATAAAAAAAGGGCCACTAGACTTTCATTTAATGGCTTCTTTTAGCAATAAATTTACAGACGGGAAGATGAGAAATTTTTGAACTCTGTATTTATCATTCTTTGAAAGAATTACATTTTGAAACTCAAACATCCAATCATGATTTGCAAGTTGTTGTGGAATACCATGAAGTTGGGTGTGGTCTATGATCTAATTGTAATGGCATAGAAGGCCTTAGGCACAAGGAGCTCATTTGTGCCTGTCCTGCACTTTTAATAACTGTGATACAATTCTGGAAATACAATTATGCAGTAGTATTTATTTTCTTAGTATTTCAGTTACAACATTTAATTCTTCTTTCATTGCCAATTTTTTTGAGAGAGAAGTCGAGATTGTGTTGGTTCGATGAAACAGTCGTCATAGAATCATCAGCTTAGAAGCTTCATATGCTAAAAGAAGTTAATAGCTTCGGTTAAGTTGCTAAATAGAAATTTCACTGTACTGCGTCAACTATTATCCAATTGTTTCAAAAGATTTATGTAGATAATTGACAGTTAATCCTTGCAACGTCTTAGAATTTACATAAATTTATGGGTAGTGTAGTTTCTTGATAGCTTTCCTCTCCGTGCTTTTAATTATTGAAGTGTGTTTTTTTTTTTCCTCTGCAGGCTTTTCACCACAGTTCGAGATTCTCTTGGATTGACATATGATGTGTCATTTGAGTTGAGCCTTTTTGATAGGCTTAAGCTTGGATGGTATGTGATATCTGTGACATCAACTCCCAGCAAGGTGGGTTATGATTTCCTTATACTTATGTGTTTATACACTGTTTCAAAGTTGTTTATGGGTCCTTTTGGTGCAATAAACATGCAGGTATATAAAGCTCTTGACGCATGCAAGAGTGTTCTAAGAGGGTTGCATAGTAACAAGATTGTCCAGAGAGAGTTGGACAGGGTTAGTTTTCAGCAACGATCAGAATATTTTTGTATATGCCTGTAACTGACAGCATTTAGTATTGCATTTGATTAGATTAGGTTATATCATATTATAGTTTAGCTTTACAGTGTAGGGGATAGATTGAAATAATCATGTTCAATGTAATATGGGAACTTGATGTAACTCTAAATTTCAGATATTTTTCTTTTGTCTCTGTTACATTTGTGACTTCCATTTGTTAATAATGTCATTCTTATATGCACTAGGAAATATCCTTATTGTTCGTTCTTCTTCTTTTTGCTGGATATGAACTCACTATACTTAATATTTATATTTTCGTATAACAGGCTAAACGAACCCTTTTGATGAGACATGAAGCTGAGATAAAATCAAATCCCTATTGGCTAGGATTGCTTGCTCACTTGCAAGCTTCTTCTGTTCCAAGGAAGGTAAAATCAGATGAAGCTTAGCCTTTCACTTCAGTTTTCTTATATTGTGTTTTGGATACCAAAACCTACGCTCTTATAATATGTAAGAAGTGGGATATTATATTTCCTTTGTTAAATTGTTATGCATCTGACAACTGCTTGCTTTTCTGTTTTATGGGTCTCAGTGCATCTCTTGCATTAAAGATCTTACTTCACTGTATGAAGCTGCCACTATTGAGGACATATACCTTGCATATGAACAGTTGAAGGTTGATGAGGATTCTTTGTATTCGTGCATTGGGGTTGCTGGCAATCAGGCAAGCAATGAGATTGCTGGTACGTCTGCTTTTGACTTTGTATGACTTGGCTGTCTAATTTCACCATTGAATTTCAAGTTAGCCCTCTGGTGGTCTTCATTACCAGCATCAATTGTTAATAGCTGCCAATTAAGCTTGGGACAATGAATTACCTCATATAGCTTTTTAAGTCAAAATGTTTTGAAATTGACATTTTCATTTCTAACCGCTAATGGTCAAACACGTCTTAAACCCTACCTGATTATGTATATATAATCATATCATATTTTTCTATCATTCGTTTTATTTATTTTTTATGTTATTGTTAAGTTGAATATAGAGTATGTTGAGTATAACACTTGGGAATGATACACTTTCTTTTTTTAAAAAGAAACAAAAAGAATAATGTAAACTTCATTGTTTAGTACCATTGATATGTAGTTCCCAGAAGACCAGAATATTGTAGTCTTCATTTGAATGAGCTCTTGCTTCATAGGTCCATTAGAAGCAGTAGGAGAAGAAGAAACAGATGTCAGCTATCAGGGATATATACCTGGGGGACGCGGTTCTTCCACAATGACTAGACCTACAACTTGATCCTCCTCTGTGTATCAGATGTGATAAGGTGGTTACTTATTTAGAATTACATAGTCTCTAGTTCCCATTTCTTTGAATGATTTCTTATCTGTTTGTTTATGTATGGTGCAGGGCGTGGCAGCAGAAGCTTTTATGAGTGGGAATTAGTGGAGCTGCTACGATCACCTCTTTGCAGCACAATTGAAGTCTGCTGCTTGTTCCAATTTCATGGTTAACTTAGATAACACTACAATGTATAGATATTCTTGTTTTTACCAGTTGAGATGAAATACATATAGGTGCAATTTATCTCAAAAATGTAAAAAAAATTTTGTGGACCTTAAAGGAAATTTATTTCAAAATACGCATATGCTTCTATTATGATGGTGACACAATTTTTTGTTTGTGCAGGTGATTTTAATAGATTGCTATAGGGAAGTTTACTTTTAAGTAAACTAGTTTGTGTCCGCGGGTATATATTGTTTGTTTTTTTTTTTTTTTTTTTTTTTTTTGCCTTTCAGTTTTTCTTAGATTCATTTTTTCTGAATTTTTTTGTCTTTTTTTTTTTTCTCAGTTGGGGAATATATAATTATTAGTTAATGAATAAAATGTGGGTGCATTATAGAGGGAGGGATAATTGCACCACTGGTACTCCGGTGGTTCAGACAATGATCGTGTGCTGTCTTGCTTGTTTATAGCATAAATGTCTACTCAATATTGCAAAATAAAAATGATCAACTATCCATACATAAAAATCATAAATGAAAGTTCATACAAATATTATAAATAAAATTCATGTTATCTATTTCTATTACAAATGTAGGAATAAATTTGAGATAAAATAAAAAATTACATGTTTCCTTTTCGTTGTATTTAATCTGTAACTTTCTTGTTTGTTGGTACATATGCTTTTTATACAATTCAAGTTAAAAAAAAACTATGACAAGTGATAGCTTGAACACTAATAAAAAATCAATGACCCATTAAAATAAAAATGTAACAAAAAAAATTGAGAGAAAGTAAATGGTAATAAAGGTAATCCATGGAAAATATAACAAATTTTTATAAAATAAAATAAAAAAAAAAAGATGATTTTACGAATTCTATGACATCCTAGTCATTTTAAAATTTTATTTTAAAACTATTAAATTGGCATTTAAAGAGAGTTACTAACACGCGCACACAAAAAGCAGAACATATGACTTAGGTGATATGTGTTTTCATCAAGCACAAAAGCAATTTGTCAAGGGAGATTTATCAAAATGGCACAATTTAACTATAGATAAAAAAAAATGGCACAAAAGATTCTAAATTAACAAAATAGCACATTCGGAAATTATGACTCAAATATACTAAATACATCCCTCAACTAACGTGACATTATTATCGGTAACAGAACAAAAGTAAAACCCACAATGATAAGGATTCTCTTCCAACAAACTCAAAATTCACATTCTTCAACCTCCAATCCAAAAAAAATAGCACACGATCTCCAGGATTTGTGATGAGAAAACCATAAATCTTTAACATAAAAGGCAAATAGAGTGATAATCTATCATTGTTGAAGATAATCGAGCTTCCAATAAGTAAGAAATACTTCAATAACAATCAATAAACTCTCCATTTATAAAAAAAAAAAATAATAAGTGAAAATTTAAAAATAAAGGATTCAAAACTCTGATACTGAACTTAGGGTTGATATTTCAATTTTAGTTTTTTAATATTTAGTGATTTCTACTCATTGTTAGTGATTATTACTAATTATTAGTAATTTTTATTGATTATTTTACTGAGTATTAATAATTTCTACTAAATATTAGTAATTTCTACTAATGAGATGAAATAACGAGTAAAATTTTTTAATATATGTCATTAAAATGTATATTCATGCAATTAGGGTTTTAATAATGGTTGATTATTCTGTTTCAAACTGATTTGTAATGATATATATTGATTTTTATTGATTTAAATCAAGAACTCTGTTACTGAATATTTCAAATTCGTTACTTTTCAGATTTAGCAATTTATACTGATTCTTTAGTAATAATATTTTTGATTTTTTACAAACTATTTAGTGATTTATATTGTGATTTTTACTTAGAATTTAACTTCATCTCTTCAACAACCTTTCTAAAGCTGCATTCTAAGTCATCCTCTTCAGATAAGATAATTACTGAGATTTTAGGTCTCTAATTTTAGCTTTCTCTGATTCTTGTTTTAATATAATGAGAATAACTAAGATGCGAATTGTAACACCTTAAACCCAAACCTACGTCGTTATCGACGTCATTTCATGCATAAAGTGCATTTTTATATTTGATTTTGATATATGATTTGAATATAAATTATATGATATGAATATGATAAGGAATAAAATAAATATGATAAATAAGTTATGTTTTAAGATCATTTAACGGCAACCGAAAAACGTCGAAAACACGAAAAATATAAAGTAAATGAATTTGATATTCTATGGTATGTTATTTTATATGATTTTAAGAGTTTTGGAACCCTAATTTTATGACGATGTCGTACGTTTTCGGTTTTGTAAAAATCGTTGAGTTTTCGGAGTCGGTTTAGGGCACTGTTCAAACCGCAAATAATTTTCGATTTCGACGAAACTTTAAACATAAGTTTTATTTACTGTTTTGACCTTAAAAACAAAATGAAATTCAGTGCTGGATGTGTTTATGGGCAGAAACAAGAAAGTTTATGGTTGGAAGAAAATGGTAAAAAGGTTGGTTAGATATTTGTTTTGAAAAGGGGAGAATAAAACAAAATGGAAGGAGATGGTGTAAAGGGGATTGTTGGGTGTTGTTCCAGAGTCAATTAGGAGCTGGAAAGGTGTGTGAAGAGGTGGAAAGAAGAGGAAAACAGAGGGGTTACGGGAAAAAACAAAAAAGAAGAAAGAAAAGAAAAAGAAAGAGAAACAAAGAAGAAAGAAAGAAAAGAGAGAAAAGAAGGAAGAACTCTTTGGTGTTATACCTTCAATGTGTCTTTAGGACATGTACGAAGAGTTTAGGAGTGATAGGAAGTGAAGGGAATAGCTAGAAATCGAAGGAGAAGCAAAACACAGTAGAGAGAAAATTTTCTGGGTTTGAAAACAGTGTGAGGAAACAACTTTGAGAGGTTATATCTTAAAACCTAGCGTGCATGGGGGAATTCCAGCCTTATGGTTCGATAGAGGGGATGTAGAGGAAGAGATTGGTGGTAGTAGTTTGCGGAAAGCCACTGGAGGTGAACGTACGAACGGCTGGAAGTTGGTTGGGAGTCATTGGATCGGGTGCAAAAAACAGAAAATCTGAGGTTAGGGACGTTTTGATCAGAGAGGGATGCGTTTAAAACGGCATAGAAGGCTGCGTTTTGAGCGTAAGGCAGCGGTCCAAAATGACGCTAGACTCTGCTTTTTGATCCAATTTACGCGCCCAGCACCTGTTTTTGGTAAAATTTGCAATTTGACCCCTAAACTTCTATATAACTATATTTTTGACCTAGAAACTTTTATAAATTATATTTTGGACACCTCTTACCTAATTTGGGCATCTTGAATTTGTTTTTGGCCTCAAAAATTAATTTAGAGATTGTTTTTGGCCCGAAAAATAAAGATTAAATATTTTGTTAAATATTTTTTATTATGAATTTAATTTAATTTATTATTTGATTTGATTAATGTTTATTTTGGCTTTGATAATTACAATAATTATTAATTATAATTATTATATGCTAAATATAGTTTGTTAATTATTTTTAATATAATATTAAGTGTTTATAAAATATAAATTTCTTCGAATTGAGTTTACATTCATGGAAAATAATATGATTTAATTTTGAAACTCAATTAATTCAGAGAATTAGATATTTAATTGTAGCGTCCTCTCTTATACCTTACGTTATAAAACATGTCATAATTTTTTTTTTATTTTTTAAAACATATATCTCCATTTTAATTATCTTGTTAAGATATACCACAACATAATAACTCAACATATAACATACATATACCAAATCTCAAACACACATAAATATTCATATTTACTTACATGCCCTTTTTGCCTTAATATTCCAAACGTAGTAAACATATATATATACATGCCAAAATTATGAGGTAATGCTATACAGAAATAGCATTAAACAAAATTCTATATGCAACTGGTACAAATGATGTGACGAGAGGGAGAGAGGCCTAGACTTCAGCTGTACCGACCTGAGCTATAGACCGGTGAAGTCTCAGTACTTCACTCAAACAGCTAACCTGAAAAACATAAAATGCGTTTTGTATGAGTCGTAAAACTCAGCAAGTGCTAAGCAAAACATATATAACAATTAAGGCAATTTATCACATATAACAATATCAATCATTTTCAGGTTACATATATCATTTATTGCAAGCTATAATAGTAAATGCATAATGACATGTCATTTCTTATTCAATTGGTTGTGATTTATCGACCATATGTTACCCCGGGAATTTCACGGCATATCAGTAACCATAGCTGGCCAGCAAACCTGTAAGACCGGAATACATCGTCGGTCATAAAGGGATCCGCAGATCAACCTTT
>CANUEY010177201.1:0-20066 GCA_948099555.1 Croton setiger
ACCAAGAAGATTTGCCTTCAGGCCATTGTATTCTTCTCGGAGTCCAGAAAGAACAAGCATCACTAGATCTTTGTCTTTGAAGGGCTCCCTAATGTTGGCGAGAGCCGTGGTATACTCCCGTGCCCGGCATAGGTAATCAGCTGGTTTCTCATCTCCTTTCATAGTAATACGAACAAGTTGACTTTTGAGTGTAAACTCATGAGATGCGCTGACTGGTGCGTAAGCACGTTCCAGAGAGAGCCAAACATCACGGGATGTTCGGCCTTGAACGTGTTGGAAAGAGGATTCAGAGATGCTGGAGATAATAAGCATGTGAACATGCGCATCATTGACAATCCACGGAGCATAGCTCAGATTGTCGGTTGTGGTTGTACCGATTGTTACTTGTTGTGGTGAACATGGTATAGTGCCATCAACATAACCAATTAGATTATGAGAGATCAAAAACGGTTCAATCATGGATTGCCAATATCCATAGTTAGTGGGTTTAAGGGTAAAGGCAAACTTGTGGGAGAAGTGGGTAGTCTTTTCATGATTTGTGAAGGAGGTTATGGCAGCCATAGTTATTGGATAGGGCTGGGATGTATGCGAGACTGTTTCAGTTTTTACTTTGGTGCCGGAAGTCACGTCAACAGAGTAGGGTTGGTTTGGTTTGGTGGCGGCAGTAGGGTTGTTGCTGGCCACAGTTGGTGACGGCTGCAATAGGGTTTAGAAGCTGAAGTTTTAAGGAGTTTTGATTCCGCTCTGATACCAAGTCAAATTGTATTTCTATGTATATATTAGATGAAAGGTTTACAATCCTATATATATAAGACATGATACAAAGAAATAAGTAAATAGAATCACAACCTAAAATAGAAATATAATCACAACCTAATAAGTAAATAGAATCACAACCTAATAAGGAAATATAATCATAGCTGTATATGTTCTAACAAACTGTTCTTTACTCTTATTAGCCATGGAATCTTATTCTTTGGAGGGATTGTGTGATGAATTTTTGATAAGTTCTGGGTTTAATGCCAAAACAAGTAATGCGTCTCCTTTGATTTTGGATTTTTTTTTTTTTAAAAAAAAGAGCGCTTCTGAAATCTACTGACTTGAGAAAAAGGAGTTCCTGCAGAATTAAGTGTTGAAGCTTTGAGGATTCATGCAGACTGGACTATCATGCTATCATATCATAAGACCAATGTAGCTGATATGTGCTTTCTTTGAAGGACTGAAAAAAGGGTAACACATTTACTACCATGATGAAATATTTTACATCTTGTGATTCCCGCAAGCAAATTCATCTCAGTTTTTTACAATTTTTACATTCTAATAATGAAAGCATTTGCTGCCAATATATGGCACAATGAACCAACAAATGATGATTAAATCAATGATATGCGTATCTCAAGTATTGAAAAGCTTTCTGAAAGGTCCATCCTTTCGGTCCTTTGCAGCTTCTGTTAGAGCAAGGAACCTCTTGAAGCCTGTTGTTGCTGCTCCTCGTCCAAGAGCAGCCGCTCTTGTAAGCACATCTTCTCGAGAAGCAATGAACCCGACTGATGTATTTGTCGTTGGAGCAGTAGGAGGAGCTGGCACAATGGATGATGCAACAGAAGCTTGTGTAATTGATGGCCCATGTTTGTTGAAGTCATCCAGTATGCTTTGTTGATCTGCTTTTTTAAGACCCTGAAAATAAGCACAAAGTCCTGATAAAGTGAATTGATAGTCATAAACCAGCCATTTTAAATGCTCAACAAGTGAACCTATTCAAATGGGTTCCCTAATCAGCCATAACGAAATGCATTGCCATAAAAAAGTTTGCATTCAATCAAGATTTCAAAATTCAGTTAACCAGTGTCAGGGTTACTGATTGAGTCACTGGTTCAAATGAATCAGGATATGGTTACAAATTGTCAAATTCAATGTGCTAATACAAGTCACCAGTTCCTCTGCATGGTTTTGATGCTTGATTAGCTTATACAGAGGAAGACAACTAATACAAAGCCCCAGAAAAGCTCCAGAAATTAGACACGTACTGGAATCATGCAAGATCTAGTCATGTATTGAGAGCACTTGTTGTCCTCCCATTAGTTTCATGTACGTCAATTTCACAAATTCAATTGTGCCAATCTATTAATTTAAGATTTTTTCCGTAATAAACTGCTTTTATTAGTGACAGAGCAATGACAAAAATTAATTGCTTGTTCTACTTGCAACAAACTTAGAAGGTATACCAAATAACCCACGGGTTATATAAATAAAATTAAAATGGAGGATTTGAATAGCATGTGATGAATCATGGGAAAACTTTAAGTAACAAAAGAATGCAAAATGGATTTTGTTTTCTAATTTTTTTCCTTCTTGCTCTCAGCGCACGACAACCAAAAGGTAACTGAGTAGAGAAAGTCCCATTACAAACAAGAAAAGAATGGGAGAAGCAGCAAAACCTTAAGCTCCAGAATACGCTGGAACTCCATTGGTGTTCCCTCAGGGAGCAATGCCTTATATGTATCTGCCACGGAGTCAACTGGAGAGAGTATAACCTGTAAAGAAAATTACATGCATCAGCATAGAAAACCACTGTGACTAAGAAATACAATATAACTAAAAAACCGATCAAAACCTTCAGAAGTGCTTCAGCTTTGCTCATTTCACGGCTCACAAACTTTGAATAGCTAGCAGCACTTGATGTCTGCTTCAGGAAACAGAATCAACAGGTAACTAATACAAGTAATGACAAGAAATCATAAAGAAATCTCATTCCATAAAGTATAGAAAATACTCATCAGAGAACTTCTCTTGAATGTTTTTTTTTGCTGACTATGTCAATTTTCTCCTATCTATTTCGACGTTCCATCTTTCTCTCATTTCAATAACAAAGCAATATGAATCCAAAATCAAGTTTTTAAAAAAAGGTTAGATGAGTCACCCTAAGTTATCTCCATATAAGTACACAAACATCCACATTGGACATATTTAAAAGGAAACCCAATAAAGGGGGGATGTATAAATCACTGAACCCTTTAATACATGTACCATATTAGCACAACTGAGTCTCTATGTACCGTATTAGCACACCTGAACCTCTAAACTGCACAATCATTATTCTGCTTACTCTTTAATCTGATAAATCAAACTAAGCATCACTGAGGAAGCTTTAAAATTGAGTCACCACTTGGTTTATGAATGTATGCAGAAGTGTTAAAACATATGCATGATCTCTATAGGAAACATGGAAGCCTCATTTGGCTCAGTACCTACTGCAAAAATCACACACAAATTATAGGCTCACTACCAAGAAATAATAACCAAAATCTCCAATCCAGCCTTTGCAGGTATTTGACTCGTATGAAAGCCACAACATAAATGTTTTGTCAATGCCATACCAAAAACACAATAGACAAGACAATGATGTTGATTGAGAACGATAGGAAGAAATCAGTATCCATGCCATAGCGTTTGCACATGTGCTTAACTTTATATTTGTACAAGCATCGACTAACCTGTCGACCAAGGGAAGGAATCTCCAGAAGGACAGTCTTTACAGCTTGAGTATCTAACAGCATCTGCAATAGAATTATGTCACTTGTTAGTTCCAACCACCAGATTAAACCAAACAATACCAAAAAAATAGTTCCCTAAAAAAAATTACATAAAACAAGCAGTTATCTTCCAACATACGTCCATTATTAGTTTAGCCTCATCAGAGCAAATAATAGCATTATTTTCAAATTCAAAATAAGAGCTTTCTTCACCATCAAAAAATTAGCAACCTTGACGCTTCTAGATGAACAGATTGTAGTTTATAATTGTGTTTCATCAAAAATGATGTAGCAATCACATGAAACAATAACTTTTTATGCTGACATCACCATCACATGAAATGGAAGTGTGGTTAAACAGTTGCAAGTCAACATTTTTTACAAACACAATACAAAAAGGAGGATTCTCAGCAAACAAAGAAATAGCAAACCACTGATTTTTCATGAGTTCTATGCTTAAAACAAATGTCTAATATGCATAAACAAATGTAAACACAAGTACTTTGAAGTATGAATGAAGTAAATATGCTTTGTGCATGAGGTCTAAATCTTACATCCTCGAATGTAAATTTTAATTGAGCACTTCAAAGATTAATTTCCTAGCAAGACTATTCAAATTTAGGAGTCATTCATTTGATTGTTCAGTCTATCTTGGTAAGAACATCATTCAGAAAAGAAAGGCAAGTGTCCGTACTTGTTGGGCTCCAGTTTCTGATATGTGTTTGCATTTGAAAATGTTGGCATAGAACCGCGGCCCAAGAGAGGATGCAAGCTGCACAATGTTAGAAATAAAGAAAATAAGATATATGCTATAAAGGCATAAAAACCAGCTTGGCTAAATATCCAAATTGCTAAATACAAGAACAGCATATTAGTGAATAGTGCTGATCCTAAAATGATGATGGCAATTAGATATTCGTGTATTGTATGGTAAAAGACATTGATGCATCCAGACAGAAAAGGAAGGAAATGAATAACAAGTTAAATAATCCAAAAACAAGTCAGATAATCCTTTTTCATCAACCACCCACTCAATCACCTTGTCCAAAAAGTATTGGAAGTGAATTGGAGATAGAAGGCTTCCAAGTACAGGTATGCTGCTGGTAAGGATCAAATTTATGCTATTAACATACCTGCAAGAAGATAGATATAGTTACACTAAGTTATTGCAACAAGCGCATCATAAATGACTATGATCTCCACAAGAACGCATCTTACTCTGATTGGTCACCCACACTTTCAAGTGTACCCCATGGAACACGTGTCATTGCAGCCATTTCTGAATCAAATTTTGTTTCCAGACCATGCACTAGGGTCATTAGTGCTTCCGTAATAAGACCTGAAAATTCCTCCTATACAATATGCAAGACTCCTGAAGTTATAAACACAAGTTTATTATGGCACTAATCTATGATAAAATATAGATACCTCAACTGCTGACATGTCGACCCCTGCAGCTAACTGAGGATCAATTATTTTGGATACGCTTTCAGCAAGTTCACCTGACTGTCAAAAAATTCAACCAGTTTTACAAATATATCCATTCTTATAAATGCAATAAAAAAATATTTTAGAGTTAAGCATCACTCCTGTCATTCTACTATAAACAGTGACAAATTCAATGTGAAACAATGTCAAAAGCATTGGAATTTTTCATGCTCAAGCCTTCTCAAAGATACTTTTGAAATAAGGGCATGACTCAAAGATACTTTTGAAATAAGGGCATGAACAACTAGGAAAAAGTATTACTAAGACCACAAGTTTAATATCTTTAAAATTACTGTATGCAACTTGACAAAGGCAAATAGCCCAACATACATAGAATACCATACAAGTATAGGGAAATTTTCAATATTAGAAATGCAAAAAATCAAAACACACCGTTCTTCTGCAGTATTCAGCTGAATTGACAATATAGCAGATCACCCTTTCATCTCTGTCAGACATCTGCTCAAATTTCCACAAGATAATAATTCTTAATCAGCATAAAAAATAGTTTATTTTCTTAAGCAGAGCAAGAGTACTTAAATATACACCTTTATTTGTCCATCCATGCCAGTGGCAGCTGCAACAATCCCCACACCACCCTTTGGTAGCCTTGCCTTGAGCTTGACAACATATGCTTTTAGAATTCTTTCAAACACCTAAAACCAGAAAAGGCCAGAGAGTAAGACCCAAAATCCAGTTTATACGATCAAACCACACTACCAGTCTGCCACTGAATAGTCATTTATGAAAATCAATATTTCCATCTATCAGCTAAGCTATCTGAAATTACCAATAGTAGCAACTTTTTACTGCAGATGCATCTTCTCTTTTCCTACTACTGCTTTCTCAATGACTACTATCATGTTCAATCTCACGAGACAATTGCCACATAACATCCTCTATGAAGTTATAAAAAGTCTAAGAGTCCAATGTTACAAAAAAAAAAAAAAAAGAACTGAAGCTTAGTTTACATACCCATTATATCAATCTCTAGTACAATGACAATCATCGTTTCAGTGCACTATTATAGTAGGCACTATTTTGAAAAGAAATTTAGGATTCAGGGCCAGCTTGATACATTATCGAGTTAATGAATGAATATGACAGAGGAAGGAAATCAAACCAAACATAAAGAGCAAAATATATCATATGAAATGGTACCTTGAACAAATTAAATAATGTCTGGTTCTTTGTCAGAGCACTGCATCGTTTTAAGCTCCTCTTGATTATAAGAAACAGCTGGAAACCCAAAACAAAAAGGACATTTCATTCCAATGTTACAATAATTTGATGGAAAAATATACTATTTTGTCTGTCTTTAAATTGAACTATTTTGTCCCTGTATTCTACATAATAGTCTGTTTTGTCCACGTGTTTTAAAACAGTTATACTATTTTGTCCTTCTATTAACTAAATGGTGATGAAAATTAACAAGTCATGTCTCATCTGATTCATTTCTTTGCTTTGATTACAAATATGACCTTAGTTTTGATTGAAACAATGTCTATTTTCCAAGAAAGCTAAAAAAAGTTCGATCAACCATATTTTTTTTAGTTTTTTCGGCAAACATGTGTGGTTTCAGTCTAAAATAATGTCATATTTGTAATCGGGACAAAGACATGAGTCTAATGAGACATGACTTGGTAATTTCTGTCACCATTTAGTTAACGGAAAGACAAAATAGTATACTTTTTCTAAAACACAGGAATAAAACAGTCTATTATGTAAAACTCAGGAACAAAATAGTTCAATTTCCGAAAAGACATGGACAAAATAGTACTTTTCCCTCATTTGATTTTCTGATTTCATATAAAGGATCAAGAATGGCTTCAATCATATCTTTCTCAACCAAATGCATGCAAGAGGGAACAGGTATGCTAAGAGATAGCAAGTTATCCAGAATACCCTTTTAAAAGATGGTTGCTTCCCAAACACAGCCTCCATAGCAAATTACTAAATACTCGGTCCCATAAAGGCTTTTCAAAACTTTTGTTCTTATTCACTTTTTTTTGTTTGTTTGTTTTGGTGTGAGGAAAGAAATGCGACACATTTTATATTCCTATATTGATCTCAAAAATTGTTTATTATAATGATTCACGAAGCAAATAATTTCACTAGCTGAGTATATATCCCACCAGCAAATTGAATACTCCACTCAGAAAATTGATGGTAAGATTGTCATGCAAATTCTATAACCATAATATGAGGAAATGAGAATTTCATTCCAAGGGGGAAAAATATCTTTTTTTTTTTTCAATATTAGTGCAAATTTCAAACACCACCAGCATAATTACATAACGAAGGACAGGTGTAAAGGGTGCATCTCAAAATGGGTTAGGTTATTTTCAGGAGATAATTCTCTTTAAGTGCCCAAGTACAACCAGACTCATAACTACAAGCGAAACCAAAAAACTAGACCCAAAACCCGAGCAATAGAACCAACCAAATACCAACCAAACATTAGTGACCAGAATTAGAGTGGAAGTCATAGAATTGAAATTTCCAGTTCTTGCAGGAACCCAACCAGGATTGCGCACCTATTGATGCAAAATAAGATGCAGAACCATTTATTACCTGCATGCTACTGGATAAAACATTATTCTGACTTCCCTCTTCTATATCCCATGTTTCCTCCTATAGAAAAAAAGCAAATCAAATAACAGAAAAAAAAAAGGAGAAATATTTCAATTGACTAAACAATTAGCATGTTAAGGATTTTCCAACGCAGTACCTGAACAAGTTTGTCAAGATTCTCCATCAAAGTTTTCTGTTCTAGTTCCACATATATTGTCAAATGAGGCTCAAAGCAAGACGAAATAATTCCACGAAAGTTGAACTGTAAAATCATTTAGCTCGCATAATTAGTAACCCATGCAAGTCCATCAAGATAAACAAACCGCTCTTCCCGAGAGATTATCAAATCCACAATGAGCACTATCAATTAAAATGCTGAGCTAAATTTGATCTAATCAGTATAATGAGAAGGATCTGCTGTAAGACTATAGAAAGAGGATAACGTTTACCCCAGCTCCCGGAGCTGATAAATCTTTACTGTCATCCTTCTCCTGTAAACAATCAAAGTGAAAATGTTGATCAAGTACAACTTAAAAAATATGTATACATCACATAGAACGAAATAGCCAGAATTCATACTTTAGCCTCATTTCCTTGATTAGCAGCAAGCTTTTTTTCATACTTCTTTCGAATATCTGACACACTTTGACCATTAGTGTCCCTACCAATTTCTTCAATCTCATTTCCAATCTCACGTCTACTAATGCCGCCTCCAAATTTTTCTGCCAATTCATCCTCAAATTCTAAAGTTCGTTGTAATGCCTACACAAATTCATCACAACAGAAGTATCAATAGTACAGCCAGCTACCATGAATCTTTAAATAGGAACAGTAATCATCCTAAACTATAAGACACTTAATACAGCCAGCAGTATGATATAAGATGTTACATAGTAAAACATGCTCATTTAGCTAACCATATTTTATTGGGTCTAAAGCACAATTAAGAAAAGTAAACTTTAGTTTATAATAGCTAGCAATTATTAACAAATCCATACACATGATTTTTTGTCAACTTCACTTAAACATTCTAGAAATAGAAATATGCAAAACAAAGTGATGCGTAGCATGAGATCCAATGCCATTAGCAACTCAGATACAAAGTTTTAGGGGGGCTCACATGCGACAATGCAATGTAATCATCAAGGTTAAATATGAAGCAATTGCAACTTCTCATTCATGTGCATCATCAAAAGATTGTCCAAATGAACCAAATTCTTATCCTTGTAAACTTGGAAAGAGTAGAAGTGATTCAGTGAGTATCGCGGAAAGGGATCAGCACAACAACAAACCTCTGAAAAAGAAACTAAATCTAACTCAAGACCTCTTAATAGATCAAAAATTCAACCTAGAATATTAGGCTAAATAAAGCAATCACATTTTATTAAAGAGAAACTCTGGAAATTGTTATTGGAAAACCTCTCATTTACAATGTTAGAGTTTAATGGGTTTTTGTAGATTCAAAGGCTAGCTAAATAGGAATCATAATCTAATAAAGAAATAAATATCCTAATAAGAAGAATGTATAAGTCCTAGACATGTTATATGATAGTGAATGTTGGGCACCAACAACGCAACATAACCACAAGATGAATGTGGTAGAAATGCGCATTTGGATGTGCGGTCATACAAGGTCGAACAAAGTTAAGACTGAATGCATCAGACAAAGGCTCAAGTATGAAAACTATAATCATAATACATAAACCATGCATCATTACAAAGCTTCTCCAATTAATTTTGTCTTTTTTTTTTGTTAGATAAGCATAAATACTCATTTTAATAGTGAATATTATCATTTCAAATGAACATAAATCAAAAATTCACAAATGAAACATAAAACCAATTAAAACTTAATTAATCATGAAAAAATTAAAATGAGAGACAAACACACAAAGGAAAAGGTAAAAAATGTACCAAAAACAATATATAAAATATATCCAAAAATTAGTAAAAGTATAGAGTACTAAACCTTATAATTAATGGCTTTGCATAAAGATAGATAAAAAGTATACCAATGACATGTGCGCATAAGTACATAAAATTTTGCAAAGCTTAGTGAGATTCATCCCACCATCACTTCATTATGCATATGTCTGTGTGTATTAGGCATACTCAAAGTACCTAAAGGATGGTTGGAACAATAATTTAGGTGGAAAAAAATTATAGACAACCAAAAGGGCACGGTTAGGTGTTAGGAACTTTGGACTGGATCATGTCAATCAACGATGAACAGAAAAATCAGTTGCTAGGAGTGGGTTTTTGCCCTTATTCTTATTCTTTGATGTGTGAGTGTATTAGGCATACTCAAAGTACCTAAAGGATGGTTGGAACAATAATTTAGGTGGAAAAAAAATTACAGAAAAAACCAAAAGGGCATGGTTAGGTGTTAGGAACTTTGGACTGGGATCATGTCAATAAACGTTGAACTGAAAAATCATTTGCTAGGAGTGGGTTTTTGTCCTTATTCTTATTCTTTGACTTGCCTATTTCGTTGAGTCCTTTACAACTTGTTTAAGGGAGTTGCATACCTTTGGAATCACTATGGTTTTAAGAAAACAGGTCAGCCTGTTTTATTTACAGATATTTTCTCTTAAATGAAGGCTTTAGAATATACAAAATAGGAATTAAATTCAGAAACCTATGTCTAGGTTCCCATAGAGGAAAAGATCCTAAGAATCCTAATTAACTAAGGAAAGTTGTATTTAAGCAAATTAACTCATGCTTGACTTAGTGAAAGTTTTTTAAGCTAACTATTAATTCCTGGTCAGTAAGATAAGGTAACTCAAAGATATGGTTTATTCTACTTGATCTAAAATTACAATACCAACATGGTGAAACATATGCCTCCACACTCCATTGTTGGATTGTTCAATGTAGCTCCAACAAGTTAGGCTTGCAAAAAAGGTTACTAATAGGTACGAAAAATTAAGTGAATAAAGAAATGGTCAAAGCTTTACCAATAACAGTGTTCCAACATCTGGCTTCTCCTTGAGATTATCAAGTATTCCCTCTAACTGTTTCCTGAAAACTCAAATCACGTGAGAATTTTAGATTAGTATTCTGGTTGTCCAGAGTCCTTCAGAATTTATTGCCTGAAATTGGTAATGTAACTTGTAAAATCTTAAGATTTTACTCAACAAACCAAGTTAAATATCATGTAAAATCTAAATCAGGTAAAATCGAAGTACACTCATAAAATCTATTGTAAAATCGTAAAATCGGGTGAAATCTTAAGATTTTACCGATTTTATTTGAACAACCAAAATGTTGCAAAAAAGTCACAAAATGTTGCTGTTTTATTTAATACGTTGCATTTAGAATATGTCAAAAACCAAATCCCTATTTGTTATCCCTTATTCCAAATCAAAATTAGCCAATCCTCTCTCTCTCTCTCTCACGTTTCATTCTTTCCGTTCAATCTTAAGTAGAAGAACGTCTTGGATAATTCATATTTTATTTTGTATTTGTCATGTTTCCCAAAATTTTGGATACATGTTCTATTCTGTGCTATATATTCTATATTGACTCAATTCTAAACTTAGAAAATGTCTCGATTCTGTCAATTTTTGTTTTGATAGAGCATTATTTATTATATTCTAGGTTAAAAGTAAAATCTTACCATTTTATGATCCGATTTTACAATTTGATTGACAGAGTCTACCGATCTTACGCAAAATCGAAGATTTCACAACCTTGCCTCAGATGCTAATTTCTTTTTCTATTTCCTCTTCCATGCAACAAAACAATGATATGATGCAAGTGAACTTCAAAATACAACACAAATAGGTTATTTTGGATTTATTTAAGTTAGTATAAAACCTGGATATGATTAACATGGGGAATATATTCAACAGCTTATGCAGCATTTACATGTACTTATGACAAATATATTCTATAGGGCCATTAAAAAGTATTGAAACCTACCACAATCCACTCAATATGGAACATGTATTTAAGTCAATTATAACTATGTTTTTTATTTTATTTCTCTACAAACAGAAGTCCTAAGAATCAGATCACCATTTCACAAAGGATTAAAGTATTCAGATGTACTGATCAATGCCAAATCCATGTGTTTCCCAGAATGTCAACATGATTGTTTCATGTCACAACCCTGTTGCCATTTTTGTAATGTTAATGCAAACCCAATTCTTCTTATTTCAAGCTACAAAAGAGTGCATTCACATGTGGTTCTGATAGTGCCATTTAGTTAAAATGGAAATTAGTTTAAACCGAATTCAATATGTCTAAAAGTATACAGCAGATGTCAGACGTATAGTTAATCAGTTGACCTCAATAATGAACACCATTAAACTTGTTTAATCATCCAAGAAATTTCATACAATCTAACACAGAGCCTACCTTGTCTTCCTACAGAATAGGATACAAAGTCGATAAGGAACATTCCACGAAGAAGGAAAGATCTTCCATATCTCCTCATTTGTTCTCATTCGACGCTTGATCCATGCATAACGCCGTTCAGTTTTGTCCAGCTTAGCTAGCTCTAATATAAAGAAAAACAAAATTCTAAAAAACAATATGCACATAAACAATACACCAAAGATAAATGAATAAGCAAATATGACAAACCAGCTCCTTCAAAGATCTGTTCATATGAAATAAGCTCCCTGCTGCAGAAATTATTAACCAACTCCTCCCTCACAGAAGGCTCCAAAGCGTCAACAACCAAGCAAGCATCAGATAAGTGCTGCAGTAAGTTAGTTTCTTCTGTTTCTTTCCCAGTACCTAAGCTGAGATCAAATTGAGGGAAAAATTTAAAAAGCAGAGGTTAGCCATATCATTTTAAAAAAAAAAAAAAATTGAACTTCAATGAAATTGCATAGCTTCAAAAATTTAAATATCATGAAGTTGTTACAATCCATTCCAAAACATGCAATCAGACAAGGTCAACAACAATGAGTTAAAAACAAGAAATTTTCAATATGGTCTCCCTTCAAACATCAGTATTTAATAACATAACAAGCGCTCTCTTTCCCTCTTTTTCATATTTTTAGTCTAGAAAACTCAAGTGAAATTTTTAAGTTAAAAAAGATATGACCAAGAGGTATTACACTTGATATCTCTAAACAGAAAGAATAGTCGTCATCTGATATGAACACTTGAAATGATACAAATAATATATGCACATAGACGAACATGCAACAAAATTTGAAATCAACTCATTGCCATATAAACATATGCAAGCAGAAAATTTTGACTGTTAACTTAAACATCAATTAATTGCAATATAAACATATGTGAACAGGGATATGTGACTGTTAACTTAAACTGGCTTAATCGCTCACTAAATAGTAACCAGGTTCAGAATCTAATATCGGGGGCAAAGGAGGAAGCAACAACTTGAAACTGGCAACTCTGCCTAATTGTTTACTAATCCATTGTCATGACTGATCAATGTTCACTACTATCAGCATCTAACAGTCAAATTTTTCATTTCAGAAACGGGAAACAGCTGGATACAGCAACTAGAGTTTCAGGCAAGTTTCCTTAATTTCGTAAATTTAGTAATGTGTTTCAAGAGTAATCAAGCAAAACAGAGAAAACACCCAATTTTTCATTGAAACCCAAATCCCCTGCAGTTGGCGAAGAAAGAAGACAAAGAACCCCTAGAATCCCAAATTCCTAAGACTGAAAGAAAACAATCATGGAAGAAGAAGAAAATAATTGCAATATCATTCTAGATGCCAATTATCTCATCATCAGATCAAAGTCAAGAAAGAATTCCACAAGAATCCCATAAAAATCACATAAGATCAAAAGTGTCTCCTTCTTGGATCCTCTACCTTCCCTTCCTTTTCCCTTCACCCACTTTTAACCATGCATATAAAGTAAAGGTGACCCTATATCCCTTCATTCGCACAAAATGATTATTACAAAGTAAGTACATACCTTGCAAAGTCTGAAAACACATGAGACTTGAGTATTTGTTTGATATTTTTAAACTTCTCTCTAAGCTCTGTAATCTTCGGTATATCCCTATAGGCTTCAAAATGACTACATAACTGGTTGACTGCCTGAAAAAATTGCACGAACCAATAACATTTAAACACAATGAAAAGCATAATCATAAATTAGCTCTCCAAACAAGAACAATATTTAAGGAGGTTTCAATACTTAAGTTTTTCTTGAACTGTATATGAATTAGGATATTTTATCATTGCAAGAGAATGTAATTCAACAGGCAAGTAAAAAATTTAAAAAAAAAAAAAGAAAAATGGATAAATAACTTATCAAATAACTAGAGGACACAATTTCCAATAGGAAAGGAGTCACAAGATCAAAATGAACCTAGAGTATGATTTGAAAGCAACCATAATTCAAAAGGATCAATCCACTCCAACAATATCAATCACAATAAATAATGAGGAAATCAAACTTCTGCTCTGCAAGTATCAGATATAGAAAGGAAACAGAAAGCTGTGAAAATATTTTAGCAACAGACCTAGAGACTAAACAATCATTTGATACAGATTTCCTATATTCCTTGTTCAATAATACATTAAACGTATGACTATTGTAATTCACAAATTTAAATCAATAATTCTGAAAATTCAATAACCATAAACACACTTCCTTCCAATGTTGAAACTCTCAATCAGCAAAAGAAAAGATCATTAGAAGCAATATTTATTAAGAAAGCCCCAATGTTGTCATATTTGTATCCAACATAAAAATATTAACCAGATAGGACAACCAAACAAGATATTGTACCACTACAAAAGAAAAAGGCAAAACAAGCTTCAAATCTTGAAAATAATTATATAAAAATATTCACCTCTAGCTGAGCAGCAGCCTCCTTATATTGTCGTTTAGAAGCCATTAACTGAAGCTGTTCAACAGCAGATACTGCCACAACACATGAGGACATTAAAGAAATTCTCATACATAGGAACATCCATTGCGAAGTAAAATTCAAGGTTCTTCAAATCAGAGTTCATATTGTTGTCATAACAAGTAAAGATTGAAAGTTGATGGTCTAAATATTCCCTAAAATTTGATAAATAACTTGCAAAAAGAACATTTAATGTAAAAATATGCACAATATTGCACAGCGAATAAAGAAAACACTAACCTGAATAGCAAGGAAATAGATAAAAAAAGTACCACAAAAATGTTAAAGTTCTATTAAGAAACTAGGCAAGTAGAATTCGAATATATATGGTAATCTGCCATTATTACTTTAGTGGACTTAATTCATTGGAAGCTATCTCAGGCTCAAATTCAGATAAGCAAGAATTCCAGTGAGCATAATTGAGCCAGTGGGTAGGCTGTAAGAAGGATTCTTTGCAGATATGTTGCCTACAGTAAGCTGTCTTTGGAATCTTCATTTGGAGAAATTGTTGTTTGGCATACAATTGTTTCCAGCATGAGAAAAGATGTGTAGCATGGATTATTTTTCCAAAAGGGTCACTTTTATTGGCAGCAGATCAGCCTTCCTGTATGTTCCTTCTATGGGGAAACTTTTGGAAGAGAAATTAAACATCATGTTATCATTCACAAAGAGAGCATTTTTGTCTGACTGTTTTAGATAAGTGCTCACAGAGACTTGCAAATGATAGACCGGAGAAGATAGGAACTAGGACACAGTGTAATTCGAGATATGAGTATTCCACTAGAGCAAATAAGTTAAATTGAATGGGTCATAGCATAAAGCAATAATGACATTAGATGCAAAAGGTCATTTAACAATTTTTTTGCAAAGTGGAAGGCCTAAAATGGTAGGTCATTAACGTTCAGGTTAGATATTTCATGTGACCATGGACTATTACCGCACAAGCTCCCAAGTTATTCAAGATTACACGTTAAAGATGCTGCAATACCATGTCATGGTTAGTAAAAGTATACAATTGATATACCAAGTTTTCAAAACCATTTCAACATTGGGAAGTAAAGAAAAATAATGCATGTTCCAATGTTGTGGCCTGTGGGTGCAATGAAGATTTTATCAGGAGAAAATCTCTTTTTAATCAATTGATGCTCAAGATCAAATTAAAATGCAATCTCCAACCCTAACTCATTGCTGGTTCGAATGATGCTAATTACCAAGTAAACCACACACCATATCAGTCATATTTCACAACCAATTCCAGAAAAAGGTCCAGCAAAAAATTAAAGTTCAATATATTAGCTTTACTATAGCAAATATTGACACAATTTTCAAACAGAACTAAAAACAGCAAATCCATTACTATTTAACAGGGATATTCAATGGCAGTTCAATTTATGTTTTTTTATCCAAGATGTTTTCATCTGCCTTCTCCACTATCAAATCTCATCCGGGATTTGAAGTCATCCACCAAATAGACCTTAGGGTTTGGTCAATCACATTACTAAAAATCTTAGTTTTGAAAATTACACAATTGAGTCCTTATAATGCCTATCCATTATATTCTAAAGTCCAACTATTAATTTTACAGTTAAGTGATACATGACGATGAAATTTGCACAGCATCCTAATAATAGAGTTACTAAAGAGTGTAAAAATTTCAAAATCAAAGTCATTACTAGTGCAGTTGCCCAAACTTTTGGAGCAAAAAAGCAATCACCCCTCAAGGACTTTTGACATCTCATAGCTACTTAGCAGAAAACCAACAGTTGAACTATGTGCTGCAGTGGCTACGTAGCATAGGGACTAAATAGTAAAATTTGGAACATTGGTATCCTTATACATTTGAAAGGACCATATGGACTGTGCAATGACATCTCATAGCTGCTTAACGGAAAAGCAACAATTGAACTACATGCTGCGGTGGCTACGTTGCATAGGGACTAAATAGTAAATTTTGAAAATTGATATCCTTGTGCATTTGAAAGAACCATATGGACTAAATAATGATTGACCAATATCAGATCACCCAATTTACATCAATTCTATTAAGGATATCATTTAAATCAATATATATTATTCATTCTACCGTTGTTAATTACAAAAAAAAAAAAAAAAAAAGAATACCTTTTATTCATTAATTTATACATGCCTAATAAGAAAATTAAAGATTATAATATTATAAAGAGATGAAGATTGTGAGGCAACAGGTGATACAACCAAAATAATAAAAGAAAAAACTAACCCAACATGGTAAGGCGATGAAGGGCAGTGATAGTAGTAGTTATATGCTTCTTTGCAAAGTCCAATTTCTTAATGTCTCTGCATATTTCCTTCACCATTGTCTCACTTTGCTCAGCTTTCGTTTTTATCTCCCGTACTTTATACATTAGTTCCTGCTTTCCAAGAAAATCAAAATAAATTGACTAAAGAGTAAACCTTCAAAACCTAAATTTTCATGGGCACAATCAGTATACTCAAGCATTGAGAAGTAGAATCATGCCAATACAAGTCGAAAGTAAGGTACAATGTCATTTGAGACCAACTCAGAAAATATATTTAAAACAAATTCGCATCTGGCGTGCTCACCTCTACAGCAAATGTAGCAGCAGCCAGATCTTCTTTGGCCTTGGTTCTAGAATCACTCTGAAGGGAAACCACAGAGACATCAGAAACTTCAATGCATAGTCACATGTGCAAGATTCATGATCAGGGAATAACAGAAAATTTTCTCAATAACATGCAGAGATCTTGAGGAAAGAAAAATTAATAAATTCTTTGTAATTGTGCATTTTCACTGACGTGATAAGATTCCTTTGACAGAAGAAATGAACACATTGGGGGAGGGGAGGATGTTTCAGGTAGACTCGAGCACATCAATTCTGAATTTAGTCTTTTCTTTTTGTCTTCACCTGTAATAATCAATTGCATTTCTTTTTGCCTTTTTTTTAGTGGAAGGAGAGAGGGAGGGGTAGAAGAATATGAATACATTAATACATCAGTCAAATCAGATTGGAAAATTCTAGCTAAAATTGTATAGAACACAAAAATCAAGGAAAGCAGTTATGTTCTATAAATGTGATGTATAATTTGTCCAAGAGGATCCTGCACCAAAAATTTTGACCTTTCAAACAAGCAAACCCCCTACATTTAGAAAATGTTTTGAAGGGATAAAAAATTTGGTAGCTGAACCAAATTAAAAACATCAAAAAGAAATAGCTCCACTCTTCTAACATTACCAATTTTTCCTTTCCCTGAGATGAATACAATGACATTCAAACAAATATCATAGGCAACAAAAGCAAACACCTGTTGGCGCACGGCAGCTAGTATTCCAGCATCAACATGACGTATTTCATTCTGTATCTTTTGCATAAGTGGCTCAACACCAGATAAAGATGCCTCTGACATAATCCATAATTTGTAGTGTCAATATAATTATAACAATCAAAGCAGAAACATAAATAGCTATGAAACAGGATCATATAGAAAATTTAGTTTATATCACCACAAAACTAGTACAACTCCCCAAGTATCTGAAACATTTCCATTAGACACCTCATCAGATATTTGCACAAAATTATCAAAATTTTCATAATTTTCTTTCCACAAAAAACTGTATCCTATGCTTACTTTGTGTTAGTCCTTTAGATTCTACCATTTTTGCCACCTTGTCTCTCATCTTCAATAATGATGTCCGATTTAAGAGAACCAATCCCAAACCAATTTATATAGCATATTCAAGAACAATGCTCATAAAAAGAATAGAGCACACAAAAATATGCCTAATTACAAAAAGGCACCCTATACAAATGCCAATAGATTACAAACTTCTTTTGACAAAACACAAACAATCTGAACAGACCATATCTTTCAAGTTCATTACAATCTAAACCAATAGCAATCAAAGGATCTCAAGGCATAATAAGATGAACAAGAATTTCAAGCACTTCTCCACATAAAGTGACACATTAGATAACACCAAATGAAAATACTAAAGCAAGTGCAACTCTTATACGTTTGTTGCACCAAAATAATTCCACTAATCCAGGTGCATGAAAATTATCTACGGCCAACAATTGCAAGTACACAGAAGCTGACCAGTAGGGAACATCTGATTGATGTACTCCAATGCAGCTGACTTCTCCATGGCAGATAAAAGTACCAGCTGATGGTCACTACAATAGAAAAATCTTGTCAATTTCTTTGACATGAACTACACAAAATAAAAAAGATAGAATGTTCTACTTCTCATTCAAGAAAATGGTATTCCCTAGAAAAGAAATAAAAATTTTATATATTATGCAAATTTGATCCAGAAAATTGAGTTGGGTATAATGGTGTTTCAGGCAGCTAGCACCCACAAAGCTCTAAATAATGGTGAAGCAACTATACACATTTAATTCCACACCTAATTTCGCATTGTTGCATAAAAACCGAAAGCACGTGAAGATATCTTTTAGGACCAATAAGATAGCACCTCTAAGCAGCGCCTTCCACGGATATAGATCAACGATTACAAGAACATCCATGGAACGCATGGCGGACATCTTTGAAACTTGAAAGAACCACAAAATGAGGAGTTTAGTTCTCAAAAACTCTTTGTTTTCAAGCCCAAAGATGCGAGCATAAACATGGATTTGTTTTGCTTGATCAAAAGATTTGGATCGAATGCAAAAAGGTTAAAATGTTAACGGGAAAGCCAAATTGGTCTAAGCAATACATAATAAGGCTTGAATATTTTTTCTGGATATCAAAATTAATAAAACACTTAGAAAAAACAACTCAAATATAGAAACCTCAAGTTTCCGATCCATCTTTGAAAAATAAGTTGTACCTTCTAACAATCGTTCCACAATCTGAGCTCCAATCGGGCTGATACTCGGTCCCCAGTTCCAGAGCTCGATACTGCAATGCCGCGCGCACGCTCAGGATTTAACAAATACGACCCTTTCTGTCCAATTCAAGCTAATACCAAAATGCTTTTACAGAAGATCAAGTTTTGATTTGATGGCCTTTTATACACAGAAATGCTTTTTCTCTTGAAAGATGTCAGCCGATTTTCTTCGTTGCAGGCTGCAACTTGCAGCAGTTTCAAGTTTTTTTTTTTTTTTTACCGAACAGCAGTGTCTACTCAGCGATTCACATCTGTATATGTATTGTGAGCAGAGTTCGGTTAGAACCGAAACCAAACCAAAATTTTCGGTTCATTTTGTAAGATTTTTGTTTTTCAATTCGGTTGACTGAAAAAATGGTTCGGGTTGCCGGTTACAATTTCTAAAATTTTCGGTCTCGTTGTCAAACGGCGCCGTTTATATGGCCAACAACATAATCCTCTCCTTTCTTTCTTCTGCTTCTTCGTTTGTTGCCGCTAAACGCATACTCTCTGTCTTCTCCTTCTCTTCTCACTTCTCTCACTCTCGCGCCGCACCGCCACCCCATTGCGCCGGAGTACCCAGCAACCACCACCACCAATTTCGTCGCCTGCTGCTCCCTCTACTTCAAGCTTTCTCTTCCGTTTTCTGCTTCAGAATATCTTTCCTCTGCCTGATTGAACTTCGCCATCTCAGGTGCCGCGCCGTTCCATCCTCCACCGCTCTTCGGTTCATCGGATTATCAGGTTC
>CANUEY010177241.1:0-34589 GCA_948099555.1 Croton setiger
GGAAGTTTGCTATATCTTACAGCTACAAGACCGGACATTATGTATGCCACGAGTTTGCTATCCAGGTTTATGCAAAGCCCGAGTCAAGTACACTACGGAGCAGCTAAGAGAATTCTAAGGTACTTGCAAGGGACAAAGGAATACGGAATATGGTACAAGCCCGTAACAAGTTCAAGTCTAACAGGGTATACAGACAGTGATTGCGCTGGATCGTTGGATGACATAAAGAGCACTTCGGAATATACATTCTCACTTGGATCTGGCGTATTCTCATGGGCTTCAAAGAAACAAGAAAGCGTGGCACAATCATCAGCCGAAGCGGAGTACATAGCAGCAGCAGCAACTGCAAGTCAAACAATATGGCTGCGAAGAATACTGACAGATATGGATGAAGAACAAGCTAAGCCTACAACAATTTACTGCGATAACAAGTCAGCAATAACGATGGCAAAGAATCCAGTTCATCACAGCAGAACTAAGCACATAGCCATCAAATACCACTTCCTGAGAGAAGCAGAAGCCAACAAGGAGATACAAGTGAACTACTGTCCGACTGAGGAACAACAAGCAGACATCCTCACTAAGGCACTTCCCCGACCGAAATTTGAAGAGCTACGTGCAATGCTCGGTATTACCAAAATGAGCATTAAGGAGGAGTGTTAAATTTAATGCTCATTTATGATGATCTAAAATTCTCCATAATATTGAAGAGTGTCTAGATTAGTCTAACTAGTTCAAGAATAAGCCCAAGTGTTAGGGAATCTCTAGAATAATCTACTTAATTCAAGAATTAGGCCTAAATACTTAGTTAAAGAATATTCAAGATTATGTAAAATATTATAGAGAATTCTAGAGAAGATTAAGCTAGCACCTCTCTAGATCCTTCCATGGAGCCTATAAATAGGCATCCACCCATTGTAACAAGGTAAATCTACCAAGCAACTAATAAAAGGCATTCTCCTTCAATCAAGTATTCATCTTCCTCCCAAATCTTCAACTATTCCTTTCAACTACCAAAATCATCACTAAATACTTCATAAACAAAATCATCCTAAACCTTCCTTCCATAAACTAACCTTCCATAAACTAACACAAACATAAATTAGTAAAGATCGAAGAGGAAAACGAGTGAAATAACTACATTCATAATAAAAAGAACAAATTTTCTTTGTCACTTCATCATAGGAGGTTGCCCTTTAGTGGTTAAATCTTATAAGTGTTGAGCTACTACCCTCTCAAAATCATCAACTTCTCTTGGCATAGTAATGCAATGGCCCAGCTACAGGTTCAAAGCATTACTAAAAGGAAAGTCTTCAGGGGACTTGATCACAAAGTATTCCTGAACCCACTTCCCAAAATTCTTCCCCTTTCCAAAACCCGAGATAAAAAGTTTGAAATCAGGCTTTACAAATGCAATTATGTAGCTTCTTTTAAATCGATGAAGGTTGAACAGTTCCAATAAAATGTGACCATTAATCAGAATTCACCTCTCCTCGGCTACCTTGATTACATTATTGAACATTTGAGAGTAGTTTGAAGCCAGCTGGTAAGGAGCTAAGCTGGAGTTCTGGACCTTTTGAAGGCCCGGATGGAGAGGAAACTGAAAAAGAAAAGTTAGGTGGTACTTAAAAATGATGGCTTGCCTCGGCCCTAAATCAGTATTCATAGTTATACCCTTTTCGGGTAGTGTAACTCGGTAAAGGGAATGGATTCCATAGGTTTTTGTAATTAGTTCGCAATACTTCTTCTCGGTTCCGCTGCCACCCAAGAGAGGAACATTAATAGACACCAGCTCTTTGAAAGGAATTTCATCTGTGGACTCCTCTTTGCCATGTTCCTTGGCTCCACTCGCTTTTCTTTTTTATGATGAAGCTTCAGGACTTGTCCCTAGTTTGAATCGCCTCTTCCATCCGTTCAACTAATGGATCAAACTCAGTGGTGGAACTTTGCCTCTCTTCTGCGGCTTTCAAAGCCTTACGAGCGGCTATCTCCTTGTCTGCCTCTTAAGCAGTCTGTATGATTTACCTATGACTCGGCCACGAACTCCTAGGACCTTTGGGTAAAATCCCTCTACTGCCAAGCTCAATTAAGTTCTTAGGCGACCAGACGGTCCCATTTGACCTGAAAGATCAATACCTTCAGGAAAACTTAACCCTATGTTGGAATTCCTTAGTTCCAATTTAGGTTCATCAATTCATTCAATGTGTCCAACCAGTTCAAAAGGAGGACTAGATACCAAAAATTCTCTAAGGCTAGTTTGACGATGACTCTGTCTATGTTTCGACATATTTAAGAGACTAGAAGATCAAAAAGCAAACGAAGAGAGAAAAAATAAAAACCCACCAAATTGAAAAAGAGGTTTCTAGAGGGTGAGAATGAGCAACGAATAGGATCTTCGCTTGTGGTACGAAAAGTGGTGAATGAACTAAAATTTGCTCTTGAGATTTTCCTGGGAAATCTGGAAAGAACGAAGAAACTGTTGAGAAATAAACTATAAACTTACAGAAGTAGAACCTAAATAACAACGAGGTTAGTACAAATTAAGAAGAAAGCAAAACTAGAGACCTTACTTGACTTCCCTCTTATAAGCGCTTCTCCTTGAAGGGCGAAGGGATTGAAGGACATGCATTAGATGCTCTTGTTCTCCGAAGGCGGCGTGCCCCTTTGCTTGTCAGAACCTTTCAAATTTTAAAAGACCGCTAAAAAAATCCCTCCTTTTCAAAGCGCCTTTTAGCAAAATAAAGCAGTGAGGTGATGGTAGTGACAACTATGTCAGCCACGTCAACCACTAAAGATTAAGAATAAAATAATTTCAAGAATTCTCTCAACAAAAGAAATAATACCGACATCAAATGTCTTAAGTAAACTAGTGGAGGGACATCTGTTAGCCTATAAAATAAAATAGGACCTCAAAGTCCATTAACACTGACCCAACTGTATTATAAAATTATGCCCAAGCGGCTCACCCCATTGTATTTACTATAAATAGTGGACTTTCTCCTCTTTAATAACACACATCATTTATTACTTCATTTAAAACTTAAGTTTCTCAAAGACAACGTGAAGGTTGGATAGCTTAAAAAAAATAAGAATTCAAAAATGGCAACTGATGTGATTTACTAGTATAATAAGCAAACATAAAAGAAAATCATATGCCAAAATAGAAATACTATTGTTGGGGACAGATGTAACAAAGTGCACTTGTTCAAATGGCCAAAATGAGCTTGTAAAGCTATAAGAGAGACTTCATAAGCATGAACTCAAATTTTTGCGGTCGTGGATACGAGACTAAAATTGATTTTGAATTAAGGACTTATGGAATACATAAAAAGTTTGAAAGATTCGCTAATTTAATTTATTTTTTTAGAAAACAAATTAAGAAAAAACTTGAAAAATAACTTTGAAACCCAAAGAGAAAAAACTAATTTTCCTATAAAAAGTCACTAATCTCGAACAAAAAGTGAATTTGGAGATTATATTTTCAGATGTGGAGTAAATACAATAAAGGAAAATAATAAATTTGAAAGAAAGTAATGCCAAATAATTAGGAGAAAATAAAATAATAAACATTAAATAAACATATAATAATGATAAATAAATGTAAAGGAAACAATATTAAGAGAGAAAATATTGTTCTTAAATGTTATTTGGATCAGTGTCATTGTATGTTATTTGGCTCACATCACAATTTAAATATTGTTATTGTGCGAAAATATTCAATAAATTGACATAAAAACAATGAAATAATTTTAAAATAAACAAGCTGTAAACAATAAAAAGGCATGCTGGATATAAACTAATGATAAACTATGCAAAAAAAATGAATTTAAATGTATTGTAAACTAAAATTCAAATTATTAAAAATAAACAAAAATAAGGTTTTTTTATGTTTATTTAATCTTTCCAATCTGAAATTAAACCTTAAATCTTAAATCTGTCTACATACTTAATTTAAATTCAAGATTAGGGTGAAATATACGATAGGAGTTGTCAATACTTTTATTCAATGTAAAAATTTCAATCAAAAAATAACTATAAAAAAACATAAATGACTTGAATAAAAGCATAACACTGTCTACTTAAAGAGACAGTTGCCTCACAGAAGGAAATGGACCAACCCCAACAAGACCTAAGCATATTTTTTCTGATTAATGCATTAAATTAATAAATATTATTTGATTTGTATAGTTTAAAATTGAAAATATGTTAGAACGCAGAAGATAATAATAATAATAATAATAATAATAATAATAATAATAATAATAATAATAATAATAATAATAATAATACAAATAAGGTGAGTATCTATTGTTGTTGGTTGATAAGATATTTTAAATTTAAAGTTGGTTGTGTTGTAAAGAAAAGTTTCCAAGTTTGGAAAGATTGAAAAGATAAAATATAAATAGAATTCAAAAGTGGGGACCACACCCCAATCATCTTCACCCATTCGTTCCCTTTTAGGTGGCATTAATAAATAATTATAATTGTGGAACTACTTCTTCTATGCATTTTTTTATCATCAACTATATATATTTTTTTTTAATTTCAATCTCATTTTAGGTTTACGAAAATATTATTAACTAAGTTTTTGTGGATCTCAAGTCATTATACTTTTCTTTTTTATAGAAAACCTATAAAAATGGCTGTTTGATTTGTATAGAAAAACTTCTCTAAATCGAAAGTTTTAAGAGGACAGAAAGCGGTAAAAGTCTAAAATATCTTTGATTTGATAGTTGGATTAAATTAAATAATGAGTGATTTTTGAAATAGTGAGTTATTTATAGTTTGATTTGTTTGTTATTGTCTGACTTTTCTTGAATGAGTTGAATTTTGTCACTTTTGCCATCAACTATTCGAAATAATATAATAGATAAAAATTGGAACCTAATTAAAGTTGATAAATAAAAAATAAGGTCTTACTTCAATTAGCTGACAACATTAACTGGTAATGATATTTTGTGGACAATTTAAGTAAACTTACCACTACTTTAATGTTTGTGGGTATCCAAGTGGTTAAAATTTTTTTTTATCTTTTTTTTTTAAAAGCTGGTCAGTATTTAATTTTTAAAGTTTTATTGGAGTCTTTTTATCTACCTTTAATTTTCAACAGCTAAAATTCGAAATCTTTTCCTCTCCTCTTCACTTTTTAGCTTTATCACTAAATATTTTTAAATTATTAAATTATCATGATTTAGGTTAATTGATCTAAAGTTCATCTAAACTATTCACATATTGACATAATTATGGCTCTTAAATGAACATTTTCATATACATAAGAGCTAACTAATAGTCTATAGAATTACAAAAGATGGCCTATAGAAAAAGGTCATATTTTTATATAATAGTGGACTAATTAAATGATATCTGACCACATAATACAAAAGTAGGCCACATTTCATATAAAGAGTTGGATAATCATGATTTAGAATATTTAAAATTGATTAAGGATATTAGTGAGTAATTTTTCAACAATTCCATAAATCATCACAAGATTTATTAAATTTTCATTAAAAGACTTAAATATGTCCATAAAATCACAAAGTGATGATATGTCTTGGTTTTATAAAGACAATCATGATTTAGGATAATTTAGGGTTAAGTAATAGACCACATATTTTCATAAAAGCGCCTATATTAAAAGATGATCTTTTTTTTATATAATAGTGGCCTAAAACACATGAATAATTAGGCATATAATGCAAAAGTAGATCACATTTACTATAAACATTTGTATAGTTATATAAACTTAAATTGAGTATAGTTGATGAGAAGTGCATGATTATCAGAAAATTTTTAAAATAATGTACCACATATTGTGAGTACATATTCAATAAATACATAAATATCTTTATTTTAATTGAAAGAGTAATATATTTACATAAAAATAAAAGTTTCATATCATTTCATGATTTGCCATTTTCAAAATAAGGTCACATAATTACACAATTACACTGAATGATTAACTTATCCACACAATACAAAAAGAGATCACAACTTGACATAATAGTGATTTTATTCAAAAACACAGTCTGAAATGATTAACTGGTCACATGACACAAAAACAGACTACATATGAACATCATCATTCTGATAAGAGTTGCTTAATTGGATAATTAACCTGAATTGTTGGTTTCTTCACAACATTAGAATCAACTTCAGTAACGGAACACAAATTTTATCATTATGTAATTGGACTTATTCCATGAAAACATTAGTATTTAGTTTTGTTTACTTGTTAATTACTCTTAATATCCAATTAGGGCTCCTCATATTTTATCTTCAACTTATTAGCCCTATCCCACCATTTTGTTCATTTTCTTTCCCACCAACTTCTTCATTTTGTAAGCCAAAATAAGTGGTTGCATATGTAATCAATTTTTTGATTATTTTGTAATAGGGGTGAGAGGATTATTTTATAATGTTTCTTTATTTTATTTTTTATTATAGGTTAATGATTAGACGAAAAAAAATATTTTGAAATTCAAGTAGTAAAAAAATATTTTTTTTAAAACATGTTTTTTTTTTTAAAAAAAAAACTTGTGCAAAGAAATCTTTTAGATATAAATGGAACAGAAGAAATATAATTAATAATTAATTTTTTCAAAAAATAATTAGCAAATAATTTTAATTTGAAGGGATATATCATTTTAATTTTTTTAAAAAAATGAACTCACTCGTAAATTAAATAATATTGGGTTTTGTAGAAAGGATAACCATTCCCTATAAGTACGCACTAAATTGATACTGGTAGTGTAAAACTTAAGTTTTTCACGTCATACACTTTCCGTAAAATGTAAAATGAACAACATACCGTACTGTAAGAGGCAAGTTTAGTTTACTTACTAGTTACCTCTTTAATTTCATCAAATTTCTATCCATATTTTTGTCTCTAATTTAAATAAGCGTGAATTGTGTTTAACAAGTTTCATATAACTGCTTTGCAATTAACAATGGGTAAATTTTTAAATAGTCTTATGATTCCATTTTTTTTTTCAACCGGTTTTAAATAGCCTAAACTAATTTAGATGATTTATTAAGAATTTTTAATAATAAATATTCTACATCCGAATAAGTGTCTTATTTATGTTTTCTCTAGAAAATGTATTTATTATGAAAATTTAGCATATAAAACAATTATTTTGACCTTCATTTAAATGTTTTATTGTAGTTACTATACATAATATATATTTTCTATTTTGTAATGGAGAAAAGAAAAAATAGTTTGCATTTTTTTGTCTAATTGTAAGTATATAAATTCAAAAAAGAAATAGTAAGTATAGCAAATGAATATTAACCAAATATAAAAATGAAATTAAATTACCATTTTATATTAAAAATAAACAAATTGCTACCAATTTTTTGAAGTTGGGAATAAATTGACTTTAAATAATTGAGCGGACAAATTTATCATTTAGCTAATATTTTATTTATATAATATCACAAATTGCCTTTACATAATACTATAGTTCTATTATATTCAAAATAAAAAGAAAATACAGAATGTAGTACTAAACTACTAATGAAAGATAGTAGAAGGATGGGTGATAATGGGATTCTTCATTATTTACAAACAAGAAAGTAGGGCTGAGCAAATCGGTTAATCGAACTGAATCAGTCGGTTTTCGGTTAATCGAATGCATTAAATAAGTAATTGAAATTGAAATCGAATTTTTTTCGGTTAATCGAAAATGAAACTAAATAACCGATCGGTTAACCGAATTTTTGAAAACTTGTTATGAAAGGGCTGTGCAAATCGGTTAACCGAACCAAAACTGAACCAAAACCGAAGCAGAAAGAAGAAAGAGAGAAGAAAAAAAAAAGAGATTTCCAAAACGACGCTGTTTTAGATATTGAAATTCGGATTTTCGGTTAATCGAAAATTTTAGAAGTGATAACAAAAAACCGAACCGATTTTTTCGGTTAACCAAACCGAAAAATCAAAAAACTATTAAAATTTCAGTTAAACGAACCAAAAATTTCGGTTTGATCTGCTCACCCCAACAAGAAAAAATGATAATTAATATAAAAAAAGAAAAAATAGAGTGAATTAAAAGGGTAGGATGGGAAATTCGTAGAAAATAATTGAAGGTTGTTACATCACTCAATTGATAATGGGTGGGTTGTCAAAAATTGCCTAGTTTTATGTGGGAATTTTAGAAAACTTCTAATTTTAAACATTTAATATTAGGGTTACGTTGTTTCCTATTTTGGGAATCATGACTTTGCTTTAAATGTATCTATCAATTGACAATTTTTTCTTAAAATAAAATTAAAGAAAGAAAGAAAAAAAAGAAGTGTATGTCTAATCATTCAATAATCAAATCAATCACCCATCAAATTACAAGAAACCCTTCACCTACTTTACTTACTATATTAAGTAAATAGGTTAAAATTAAAAAATAATTTCACTAATTGATTGATGTTATGTTACCCTATTTAAACAACTTTGGTTTTTGACGCTACTTTCTAGTTTTGGTATATATATTTTCCTTTTAAGTCAATATATTTAATTATGATACCCTTTCTTATGCTTTTTTGTAACTTTTTATGACCCAACAATTGGCTTCTCTACTTATATTCAACTATTATGTCTCTATTTGACTATTGCTTTAACTAGAAACTTGTGTTTTCTTTTTTTTGTCTGTGGGCTTTTGATGGACCAATCGTACTTGCAAAATTTGGGCTCCAACTATTCCAAAATGATACTTAAATGCCAGAAAATTATCAAAATTACTGCTACCAAATATTTTCAAGTATTACAATTACCGGTTGATAACTGAATTACCGAAATTCATATTATCCAATTTAAACGCCGTCGTTTTACTATTACTACATTATATAATGCAACCCATTACCGATAACAATAACTGTTTCACAAAATATGCTCATCTTTCCATGACAAATGTATTTGGATAGCATATCCATAAAGCATCAGCATTTTCGTCGTATAAGTTGTTAGTATTGAATTTACCAAATGTGTTAAAATTGTTCAAATAGCTCTTTTCTGTCACCATTTTACACCATAGGATTTCCATTTTCCCAAGAGGCAATATGCATATACATGCAACATACAGAAAAATAACCATCCTTAATAAATTAATCACCTTCCCAACCAATGTAGCTTCTTATGGCAATGATCTTTTTCTTTTTCCTTTTCTTGCGCTGGCCATTCACTCTGAATCTTGAGATAAATTGTAGTGGGTGTACTTGGAGCCATATATATTGAACTTCTTCAATGGTGATGACAGAAATCCTCCTCACTGCTCAATAGCAAACAACCTAAAGAGTAAAGAAGAAGAAGCACTCGATCAACAATAAGCACATATAATAGTTGGATTCTCTTATTTTCATGGTAAATACTGTCATGTTGCACAGAGTAAAGCTGCAATTTAGCTTTTATAAGACTGAAAATTGATTCCAAAATGCCTACACCATGCCCTTGAATTTGCTGATTTTTATAGTGGTGCAGATCACACAGCATTGTTTACATCAGTCTTTAATACTTTTTCCTATTCATTTCACTTTTTTTAATGTCAAATTCATATATATATATATATGTGTGTGTGTGTGTGTGGTCATACAGATATAAGAACTCAGCATTAATCAAATATAAATAACAGGGAAGAACAAGCTCCCTGCACCTAAATCGAAGACTTGCTGTCAAGAAAGGTAAACCATGACATGGAGAATTATGAATTAATGCCAGAATATTTGGCAAGACTACTAAGGACCTGTTTGGGAAAACCTCCAATGAGGGAAGACAAGTGCTCTGATTCAAACGAAAGATTGTCATAAACACTATAAAAACATATGTTGCTACTCACGCCAAAGTCAGGTTCATATACAAAGTGCACCAACATCAGGCAGCCCATCCTCTGGTTCATTGAGCGATCCAGATTCAGCATGTCCTCCTTTCTTCCCTTGTTTCTTTTCTTTTCTACCTTTTCTTGTATCAGGGATTTGGTCACTGACACGGCAAAATCAAAAATATATCAGATACAGACAACTAATGGATTTTTTTCTTTTTCTGATGGAGACTGAATAATCTTCTCAAACTTGATGAAGTCTAGGAGAATTGATTAAACAAAATAAAAAGGAATCTTAAGAAATAACTTCAGAAAGTGTAGTATTTTGGTTTAACATTATGCTTACTAGAACTTCATTAAGAAGCTCTATTTCCTATTTATGGTTTCTAAAACATTTTGTCCATACCAAGTAAAGCAATAAATATGCAATAACTAACCAGATGACAAATTCAAAATGAAGACTGGCTAAAACATAACCCTGAAGAGAGGATCAGTAATTCAAGAAGCATACACTGTAAGTTTAGCAGAAGATCTCCCCTTGACAGCTCCACAGCAGGCCTTGTTTTTTTTTTTAGATCCACATGGACAGCTCTTATTTCTTGGTATCTCCACAATTACATAAAAAGAAAAAAAAATTAAGAATGAAGTTCAAACCAATTTTGTTTTAACAAGAGAATGTGTAAGAAAGATTAAAAGAAAAACCTTGTCATTGGCCTTGGAACTGCTACTTTGATGAGCTTCTTTGATTTTATTATTAGATGGTTTGTGTTTCTGTGTCTCCTTAGAATGCTCGTCCTTTTGTTGCAGGCAGTTTCCATCGTCATCATCTCCAAGACATTCTTAGGAGTTAAAGTATCACCAGAAGGAAAACAGCAATCACCTCAGATTTTTTTTATGAAAAGTAAGACCAAAGTTCAAAATCTGACAAATGCCAACAAAACATGAAATGCAACTAATTCATAGATGTGTTCAGATTGTAAAAATTGTAAGTAGTAAAACTATCTTCCTCTTCTAAGTAATCTTGACACAAGACATGTTAAGTTGGAGCGTTCTTGACATCCACATATGTAAGAGATAACAAATAGAACCAAACATTTTCTTCCAAATTCTTGCATTGAATATTACTTAACACAAGTATGTTCACGAACTCACTTTCTACCAACTAAGAGGTGCATGTCAATACTTACTGAATAGTGAAGTCTAAGGAACACTTTCAAACCATTGACGAAGGAAATAACATGTCCTCATTTAACAACTTCCAAACTTCATCTAACATCATTCAGTCCAATGGAATGTGGGTGGGAAGTTTGGGGGTGGGGGAAGAGGAGCAAGCATCCTATGCAATAAAACATAAATCAGCAATGGACTCTTCCCAATCCTTGCACAGCACCAATTACTCATGACTCATGACAAAATTCCCATTGTGTCTCTTCAGTTGGCACTAAAATATTCAAAAGCCTGGTCTTTCACCAATTTGCACATATATTGAGCACTTCTGAGAAGCATTTCAAATCAGACTCAATCTCTATAAACAAAATAACACTATGAAAACCTAAGACCTTTATCATACAAAGTGGTTTATGACTAATGTCTGATGTTAAATGAATGTATGAAATGTGAGACATAAATTAAACAAAGGAATTAACAGCAGCCATACACATTTCAACTCTATTGCAATGTGTATCCACCCCAGACATTACCAGACATTACCAGAACTATCCATCCCACAAGGAAAGGAATCATGTACAGCTGAGTAGTCATCTTCTTCTCTTTCTGCTACTAGAAACTCTATTGCAGCGTCAACATCACCATCTACTTGTAGTAAAACCTAGTATGAGATCAAAACAAGGAAGAAAATGATATACATGTATCATAAAAATTAGAAGCATATTACATAGACTTCAACTAGTACTTTTAAGGTGGCATTGATAGATACTATAATTTTCCAAGGGATGGAGGAAAACATGAATAGTAATTTCATATCCTCACCTGTTCAACTTTTTCAACATTTTCACAGCCACTTCCTGCCATTACCAATTTGACCGCCCCTTTGCTAATAGTATCCCTTGCAGACCCTCCTTTAGACTTGCCAGCTGCAGCTTTTTCTTTATGAGATGTTGCAGAAAGGTCAGCATCAGCCTTTCACAAACTGGATGTTATCAGGCTATTGCAATTATAAATTGAAACCCCAAAGTGGACAAACAACAATTGGATGGAACAACACCTAATTGAAATGAGGAAATGTTTAGAAAAACCTTGATTATAATTGGCCTAGCTGGCCCATCACAAGGGTCTTCTTTTGACCGCACACTGTTGTAATGTTCCTCATCATGATAAGATCTGAGAAAACATTATCAAATCAAACAGCATAATCTAGACTCTTGAACAAACTAGAACATATTTGTGCTTACATACTGTTATCCCTAAATGTTAAAGAAATAAAACTTCCAACTGTTTTGGGCTTTCCATTAAGTTACTTGATTTTCATTTGATACATTAAGGCAATCACATGAATTCTTCACATCGGAATGCAGAGCTATCATGCAACAATTTCAGTTTTTATTGTTCAAGCTAGAATGCATGAAAAACCACTTTCCTCCCCATGTTCAGAAAATATGTGATCCAAAAAGATAATAATGAAAAGATAAAGATTCTCATGTACTTACAAATGAACCATACAAGCTCCATGCTGCTCAAAATTCCTGATGTACCAGCGAGGTGACATGTACTGTACCAATGAATGAAGATTACAAATCTCAAACTAATAGTGCATGTAATACTAATAAAGACTCAAAAACTTCAACACAAATTCGGACAAGCAATGTGTTGCACTTAACTATTCATGTGCATACTTACATACCAACAAATTTAGGTAGCAAATGAACATGTTGACGCATACATACGTATGCATGTAAATTACATTTTATTGTTTGATGGATGTAGGAATACTTCCAGTAGGCACAGCTGCTCTTTGCATTTATCGATTAGAATTATGAACTCTGGAAATTACCTCGTTCCATCCTAGGTTGTAGTGAAGGTATTGTAAATTTTATAAGCCAGGGGATCTGTTCAGTTCTATACCTCAACTTAAAAATCAATTTAAAATCTCCATGAAGGGATTCACGATCCTACTAATAACTAAAGGCAGCTTAGTCATTGTTTGGAAAAATTTCAAATAGGCTTCCAATGGTTTTAAGAGTTACGATTTGAAATTAGCCTACAGGGTGATTAGCTAGTGAAATGTCCTGATAAAGAGGAAAGGAAACACCAGGAAAAAGAAGAACCATAGAAACTCATGCATAATATAAGAATGATTACCTGGTGAATACATATATTACTGCGTGTAACGAGAGAAGCTGCCTGTAATTCCATATGCCCAGCCCATGTACCATCCTTTTCCATGGATTGGCAGTATTTATCAAATGGAATGTCATCCTCAATAAAGGGCTCAAACATTTCACGATTCTTCTGTTAATTGCAGCCATATATCAGATTTCTTACAGTTTGCTAAATATCATACACACATACACACACACAGAGAGAGAGAGAGAGAGAGAGAGAGTCCATCTAGTTCCATCTCAACTACTACCAAAATCCACCATAAACATGAATAGCTAAATTGTAAATTTTTATTGGAAGGAAGAGAGAATTCACACTAAGAGCCTGCAAGAAAGTAAGATACTAAATTTTGGGGGAAAGAAAATAAGTGAAAGATCCTTTTAGTTCAACTATAAAATTTTCTTTTTTCAAAAACATTTTTTACCATTATATATTGCACCACCATTTTGCGATACTTTCCATGTTCCTCCTCACTGCCTTCCAACTGATCTGCAAGTGCCCTGTAAACTAACAAGAATAGAAAATCAATTATCATTAAATCACAACAAAACATAACATTATTCTTGTTTTAGCTGATCACAAGACATTTATGACATAAAATGAAAAATCAGGATGAAAAAATAAAAAGAAAGAATTGGAGGTCAGAATCCGTTCTGTTAAGATGTAATGACCAAACATAATCATAGGATAAAAGTATACTATATGAGAATGGATACGTGCAAGAAATCTGTAAGCACAAACCTGAAGAAACAATTACCATCTGCAGTTACTTGAATAATTTTTAGGCCCAACGCATCGAACTGAGCTCGGAACTGAGTGATATCAGCCTGTTTTCCCTGTTTTTTCACCTGCATTCCAGACAATTTCCTGTTTACTACTTTTGCACAATCTAAGGCAAAGGTATCAGTATAAATGAATTTTGACATAGTCAGTATTTGCTTAAATTATGCCTTCATATGTTGGGAATCATTGGCCCATACAATGCAACATAGCACAATAGAAATTAGCAACTAACTTTGATTGCCTCTACTGCTTTCTCACTTCATTCACAAATAACATACTTTCTTTCATTATTTCATCTATTTCCTAATCTTAAACAGCACAGAATACTCAGTAATGGTCCCAATAAAAAGACAAAAATCAAAATACTCTAGTTGGAACATGAAAACAAACTCAATCGAACATTTGATTAAATTGAAGTTAATATTGTAGACAATAATCCGAATATGAGAATCAAAGTGACATGAAAATGGAGAAATCAAACAGTAATTGGAAGAGTAATTTGTAGCAGAGACTTACTTGAGGGTTTTTCTTGGGTTTGCTAGACTTCTGCTGTTTGGTTTTCACCATTTTTTGAGCTTTTGGTTGGGTAGTTCCAATGCCGGTCTCTGCTTCTGACAAGATAGCAAGAGAGGGAGGAAGAAAGTGACAGCCGATGGTTAATGCGGCGGCGAGTTGAACCGGTAGCTAAGTGGCTTCCTTTGGAGGCTTGGATCATGCTTTGTTTGGAATTTGGATTAAGATAGCCCATTGAAGAAGAAGATGGACTTTATACAAAAGCATTGGCTTTGGACTTTTTTGGTTACAAAATTAACGAAAGAAATATTTAGTAAAAAGTACCTCAACCACCTTCCATTTAATATATTTGGATCAAAAGGGACATTCTATATTTTTTTTTTCCTGAAAGGGCCATTTTTAAGTTTTTTAAGAAATTAAAAGCATTATATAATTTTTTTTCATTTAAAATTTTTAGAATAAAAGAGTACTTTTAAATTTTTTGACGTTAAAAGAGTTATTTCTAAATTTTTAAGGGACTAAAAACATCATTTAAATTTTCTTTTCCTCTTCTACACAGCTGCTCACCTAAAATCATTTTCATTCTCGCAACAGTAGTATTTTCTCTGAAGCCCCTCTCTGCTCGACGTTCCCTTTCTCATCTATAGGTGGTTTAGTCCCTCCATTTGGAGGTGAAACGTCTAGAGTGGGACCAGCCGCATCTGGAGGTGGAGCAAGGAGCACGATTGTAGCTTAAACAAGAGTAATCTAGGGCCCTTAGGTAAAATTTAATCCTTCTTCATTTTAACTGCTACTTCCTGATGATTTCGATTTTGAAATCCTAGAACTCAGAATTTCCTGAACAGAAATTAGAATTCCAGAATCATAATCATATATGGTAATCTAAAATACAAATCTCCTTTGTATTTTTGTAGTTTGACTATTTTTATTTGATTTTTGGTTCTACTTAGTTTAGTTTAAGCTAAAAATCATGCAATTTCTAGTTGCATGTTTGTGTTAATTGTGATAAGATCTATCTCTTTTGTTTTGATGGGATTTCTGTGATTTCTATTCTAGATTTAATTCAAATTTGTCCAGCTTTAGTAACTTCTTGTAGTTTTATTCTTAATTTTTTATTTTAAATCACTAGGTTCTGCCTCAAAAAGAAAGCAGTGTCAGATTGACACATCAATCCTGCTGTTCACGTTTCTGCTTCTCTTTTGCTTTGCGTGAGGAGACCTGCAATGAGCTGTGAGTCGAGTGAAATCGAATTTCTTAATATTTTATTTTCATTTTCCAATTTGATTGCATGTTGAGAACTTATTAGAAGAATATGTGAGTAGTTATGAAGATGATGTCTTTAAAGTTCTTTTGTGATTATCCTGACTTTGAATTCTTTTGGTGTGTGATTTCAGATTCAGATTTTTTATAATTATGTATTTTTTCATTCTAATATCGACTTCATTTTGTTCTCTTTCTTGCTCGTTCCTTTACTGCAACTTCTCATATTTGCTCTGCTGCTTATGTTTTACATCTGAACTCTCTGCTACTTAAGACTATATAAATAATCTTCTTCAACGCTATCAACTCAACTTTATGTTATTAAATCCTCTCAAATGCTTGTGCATGATTTCATGATATTAAATCTCTTTAGTTGGATTTCAGTTTTAAACTGAAATGCAACATTCTGGCAAGTCTTACTTTGAGTGTGTACTCTGTACACTCAATTTCCTTGATTCTGTCATCATTTGCAGTTTTGTGATTTTGTTATATTGTGTTATGATTACATGCACATGAAAGAAGTATTATGATAAAATGAGCTTCATAATTGTTTTATGCATGCCTGAAATTTGATTTTTTTTAAGTGCTTTTTTTTTATTTCTGCTTTTTGAGAAAATGAAATTCTTTTAACTCATGTTCTATTCCAAGTCATATAATTTTTTAACCTTCAACAAATTGATTTAATGTTTGTGATTTCAAGATTATGAGCCATAAATTTATTCACTTTTGATTTACAAATCTGATGCGTAGTTTGATTTTTTTTAAACTTAATTTTGCATTGTTTTGTTGCCTATTAATTTTGCATTATTTTGTTGCCTACATTTATTTTGATTTTGGTAGTGCTATTAAGGCAGGAACACCTAAGCTGTGGAAAGTATGAACAATTTGTGAATATACTATGAACAGTTTGTCAACAATTTGTGAATATGCTATAAACAGTTTACAAACAGTTTCTGAATATATTCTAATTAATTTATAACATGTTATGAATAGTTTGTGAACATATAATTTGTGAACATGTTATGAATAGTTTGTGAACATAAAGGGGTTTGTGCCCTAGTCAGTTTGATCTTTATGTTATTTATTTTTATTAATAATAAAGAGGTTTTATTATTATTATTGTTTGTTTGTATGTTATACATTAATAATATATATATTCTTGGTTTATTATTGTTATGGAGATAATTATAATTTATAACTAGCATGAATATTAATTCGATAATCATAAGATGATTATGCGTATAGTGATATAAATCAATTTCATGGATACTTGTTAGAGGGCAGAGTATTAGATAAACTCATTTTGAGATTATGAAAAGTTTCTGAAAAGTTTATAATTATGAATAGTTTGTATGTGTATTATGTTAATACTTGTATGAACAGTTTTTGAAAGTTTATGAATAATTTTGTAAAAAGGCTGTTTTGTGGTTTTTTCTTATAAAAAGGACTTTTTTAGTCTCGATTTATTAAAAAATAGTTATTTTAGTCCCTTAAAAGAAGTAGAAGGTTCTTTTAGAAAAAAATTCTTATAAAAAGGGTCATTTTTGTATTCCAAATATTTAGGAAAATATAGAAGAAAGAACACCAAAATGAAAATAATTAAGAAAATTCCAAATTGAATAAAATAATGGACAATAAGCCCATTTAGAGATTTTTAAAACACCAAATTGAAAAAATAGAAAAAAAGGCGATTTTTTTTCTTAAGTATACATGGGATATCTTAGGGGTATAATAGTTGGAATCAAATCTAACGGATTCCGGCTGTGAATTGAACGGATTCCGGCTGAATAATAGTTGGAATCACATCTAATTTGTGTGTCCAACTTGAATTACATTGGAAATCAAAGAAATTTGCCAGAAATCATTGACAACCGAAACCATGCTTTTTTTTTAGCAAACCTCCTTTGAATATCCATGGATTATTGCTGAAACATAATAATCTCAAGTAGCAGAAGGAAACCATCAAGAAACCACTTGAAAATGGATGTAAACCAATCGAAAACTCATTTCTTCTCTTTTTCTTGAAAATGGATGTAAACCAATCGAAAACTCATTTCTTCTCTTTTTCTGGTGGTGTCGCTTTTGGAGCTAGGGTTGTCATTTTGGCTAGCTTTCAACAACTGTACGCTGATTCTGAGGGTACAAGAACCCTTCATTCACTGGTTGGCTAGAGTTGGCAGCGGCGAGTGTTATCTTTAATCATTTTAATTAATTTATTTATTTAAATTGTCCTTTTATGCTTTGAAATTCGATAATGTTCTTTTTCGCGTTCCAATTCTTGTGCAAAGTAACCCTTTTAAAAGGGAAAATTACGTTAGGTCCTAAATTTTTTATATAATAAATTTTAAGGTCTTTCAATATTTAAAATATGCTTTCCAATTCTCAAATTTTTTTTAACATAATCATAAATCATATATTTATTTAAAAAAATAACAATAATCAACCATGAGAACTTAAAATTTCTTAATTAAATATTTTAATATTGTACATTTTAATGCTTTTGGATTAATTTATCAAATCCATATTGTATATAATTATATTTTATGGTTTACAATTTAAAAAAATAGATAGATTTATTAATTTATTGAGGAAGAAATATAAATTTTAGTAATTGGTAATAGTAAAAATTTACTAAGTATTCTATTTTTTTAATATATTTTTTTGAACTTTCTACAATCACTGTAGGAAGACCAATAGTGTGACAATTTGATTGACAATAGATTTTAAAAATTAAAAAATTACATTTGCAATATTTTTAAACTTCGGTAGCGATGATGTGTTATTAAACTAATCAATAAAAAAGGAAATAATAAAAAAAGAAAATGATAAAAAAAAAAAACTAAGTCGGCTAATCCATATTGTGCAGAAGACTCTTTAGAACATGTTCAATGCAAGAGTAGATTGCTCAAAATGGACTGTCACATAAAAAATAAAAAGAGTTTTGAAAAATTATCTTCAAATGCAAATGTTTATCTAACTCTCAATTTCATGTGTTAATAGACATTGTTTCAAAGACTTTTTATTTTTTAAGGGTTTCTTAGGCGATGTCTACATTAATGCTATTACGTGATTGATTAAAAATTAAATTGCTATTACGTGATTGATTAAAAATTAAATTATAGGTGTGAGAAAGTAAAAAAAAATAGGTTGCATTAGTGATAAAAATTTAAATAGATATTATCTATTTTATTTTTGAGATATGTAAGCAAGATAATTTAAATAAACAATTGGATTGGAGATGACTTTTATTTTTTTCTAAAAATTTTCATTTCACTTATGTATCTAATTTTATTTAATTTAAACATAATTAACAAAACTTTTTAATTGGCCTCTTAATTTTTTTAAAAGAAAGCAAATAATTTTGTGTTATCGTATTGAAATGGTGAATCCATGACATGTCCTCCCAAGAGAATAAGCTTTGTGGTTGGCATAACCAAAAAGAGATGGTAATTGGCAAATGAGTTGATGTGAAGGTACAACTAAATAAGTCTTGTCATTGCTGCCATTTATAATTTCTAATTTGTCAAAGTGTGGAGCTTTTCCTTTTCATGCTCTTTAGCAAAGCCGAGGAGTTTGGTGAGAAGTAAATACATATTAACAGCCAAACTCAATTGCATTTGAAGTTGCAATTTTGCAAGCACACAATCGTAGGTTAATTTTCAAATGGACAATTACCAAATACATAATTATGTCTCGATTCTTTGCACCATTTCTTAAATGGCCATTTTTATCATGTGAAAAACCCTAGTTGCCATTATTGTCAGAAATTTTCATTGGAGATGAAACACGACAAATTATATATCATAAAAAAATTCTCAACTCGTAGATTTCAAATATAGTCTTACTTTCTCCTAATTCCGCCATATGCGACTAAAATAAGAAAAAATACAAAAAATACAGTGATTTTCTCTCTCATTGGCCATAGAAAAATGACATATATCGAAATAAAATACTATATCAAATTGAAGTTTTTGGAAAGAGAAGTCCAATGATGCCTTTAGATTTTGTAGATGATCACCCAAAAACTTCAGAATTTGGTCGAAAAGGTTCGACCATCGAAGCTTCAAAGAAGATTCCAACCATTCTAGTCACTATTCGTGGGCAGCCGTGGTACCGATTGAGATTGCGTCACCTGGGCTAGTGTCTGACTACGCCAGCTATCCATTCATGACAAAGATTTGACGAAAAAAATCAACTGAAAAATTTGGAAAAGTATTTGTTCAATTTCACTATAAACTGGAACAATTTTGATATTTTTAATTTTAATTTTTAAATTTTCATTTTTAAAAAAAATAAAAGTAAAAAAAGTATTATTTAACTAATTATCAAACAAATGTGCTAATTTTTTTAAATAAAAAATACAAAGTATGCTATTCTATATAATTTCCCTTTTTCGTATTAAAATAAAATGGAAACCTAGGAGGAAATAGTAACCTTACATGGACATTTTTAATTTATTGGTGTTTGCATATGTCCAATAAACACATATATTAAACCTAATATTAACATAGTCAAACATATTTATATTAGATTAAGCAACACTAATCATAATAATTAGGGAACAAATAAAGAGTATATCACAAGAATGCTAACCAAAAAGAAAGATTGCATAATTAGTGGTTGTAAGTGCAATCTAACAACCGATTATGCCATAAAATTAAGGGACCATGCCCTCATAATCAACCAAACCCATTAAGCATCACTAATTAATTAAGCTAAAAGAAAAGAAGATTAAAGAGATACCAAGAGTAAAGAGACTATACCAACTTTTGCATTATCAACTAATAATGTGATTAAGACAAATTATGATAACATAATAAACTATAGCTACTCCTCTAATTATTTTATTTTCCTTCAAGAAACTTTTTTAAAGGTTGATGGGTTGGTTTCAAGAGCACAAAAGCATAAAGCACTAAATGAATTGCTTAAGCAAAGTAATGCAAATTTAATGATTTCTTCTATTTTTTGACATTTCTTATATATGAATAAATATATGAATATATTGTTTTAAAAGAAAATTATAAATAAATGAAATATTGGGTTCCAATTAAATTATATTCTTCAAAAGGACATTACTAAATCAAAATTATTAATATAGTAATAAAGTTTTTTAAATTAAGGGAAGTAATTAGCATTGAATAACTAAATTCTTTTATTTTGAGCTTGTACCTAATTGCATTGATTTGATTAAACTCATTAATAGTTATTTTATAAAATTTAGACAATAAATATTTATTTTTTTTTCAAAAATAAATTTAATATTGATTTTGAAATTGAATAACTTAGAATTGGCTATGAAAATTTATCACAAGTAATGCATAAGTGGGTATTAGATCATAACTTATACTAACATAAGAAAAACAGAATCATATTAAAGTCAAAAAATGTGAAGTAAATATGTATGTATTTTCTTTAATTTAATTTTATTATAGCAAAGTGATAAATAATGAAAAAAGAAACAAGTGAATGGTCTTGTAAAAATGAATGTAGGTTTTACACCAATTTATTTCTGGTGGCAGAAAGAAAATACAATGACAAATAGTTTTCATATTAAATATTTGACATAGTTTCACAAATAGATAAATAAATGTTGGACATAGTAATTTTGTGTTTTGGGCTGTAAATAAGCCGAATCGAGCTGAATAGTGCCTTACTTGAGCTCAGCTCGTGAAAGATTCGTTAGGAGCTCGAACTCGTTTAAATTTTTAGGTGTTTGAGCTTGGCTCGTTAACTTATTAAGAGCTCGGCTCAAAAGTTCATTCGGAATTTGGCTCGTTAGCTCGTTCAGAACTTGACATGAAATTCAATAGATTTAAGGTATTTAGATGAAATGAGTAATTTCATTAGAAAGAATTAAAATATTGGACATTCGTGAACATGTTCGTTTAAATGGTCGTAAATATGTTCGTGAAACAAATTGTGAACTCATGAACCAAGCTCAAATTCAGCTCATTTAGCTAAACAAACGAATTCAAACGAGTATATAGCGAGCCGAACTACAAACTGTTTGAAAGCATATTGATTCATTTACAGCTCTAATTGTATTATTTTTTGGGTATGGTCTTTCTATCTATGCACCCCACACACATATATTATATAGAGTTTTCATCATAAATAATTAAAACACATTAAAAAGTTTAACTTTATTATACTAAACATAATACTTCATTTATACAAGGCATATTTCAATTATAGGACATATTAATTCGGATATACGAGATTGTGGGATCCGACCCGGAATTTGAACATTTTTTCTTTAGAAGTGAAGATGGTTTGTATAGATATGTATATAAATATGAGCAATACCATCCAAAAATTACCTAACTCCAAAAAATTGAAGAATCACGGGACGTAAAGCAACTAACAAAAAAACAGAAAAAGACCCGCGCGCTTCCGGACCGTCCGATCCAAGCAATTAACAAAACTAAACCAACTCCCTTCTCGTAATTAACACCAGTACTAGTACGCGTACTTTACCGTCTTAAATCGCGACACATCTCGAATTTTTCTTTCTTTCTTTTTTTTACGCATACATACATACACCTCTACTCGTTCACCTTTTTCCCGTTTACCAAACACTACTCTCTGTTCGTCCTCCTCGGGACTGTCTTTTATTTTATTTGTCTGTTGGATCGGAGCATAGCCACATTGTAATTTTTATTTCTGTCTCTCGCTTGCTTTTGCTTCTCTTTGTTGCTTTTTGCTTCGTTTCTATTCTAATTTCCGTATCAGAAGAAGCCATTAATGCATGATCAGATTTTGTTTAAAGATGGAATTGTGTTTGCATAGTTGAGAGGTGATACAGTTTTCTTCTTCAATTCTCTTTTTTTTTTGGTTAAATTATGACCGTTTCTAACTACTTTAATTTTTTAATTTTTTTTGGCTTATGCAGAGTTTAAGCTATTTTGGAAGTGTTTTATTGTATGAATATAGTGGAGTGAGTGAGTGAGTCAAATATGGACCAAAAGCCATGGTTGTGGAGGAAGAAATCTACGGAGAAGATGATTGTTGCAAATGACAAAATAAAATCATCTCCACAGGGAAATCAAGAGGTAAACTCATTTTCTAGCTATGTTTTTGAAGTCCAGTGCTTTCTTTTAGATTGTCGGAGTTTACTGAACTATTTTTTTTATTTAATTCTCATTTGCTCTTGTCGTTTCTAATAAGAAGGATCTTCTGTCCACAGTTCATTATATATCATGGATTCTTAGAGTCAACTTTTGATTATTGGGACTGCGGCTTTACCCAAATATCGGTTGAGAATTCTTTTATTAGAGGCTATTGTTGAAGTAGTGGCGTTGACCATTGACGCATTTTCCTCATGTCTATATTACCATGAAATTGTCTATGCACCATGATGATGCTTAAGTTTAATTTCTTTTATTATGCTATTGAATAACAACCATCCTTTATAATTTTTTGATAACAACACTTTATGTGTTTTAGTTCATTGCTGTTAACAAATTTCATTCTATAAGATCTAGTAAAGGGTCAGAGACAATTTTTATGGATAGAAGTCATAATATTTCACTGCCTTTGAGAGGAAAATTCTAAATCACAACCTCTTTTTCAAACAAATTTTTTATTTTTCTCTTAGGTGGGTTGGACTGAAAGTTTTCTTGATTAAAAATGAACAATAAAAGTGGTATGGAACCAACTGCATAGCTAGAACTAGTGCACCATTCCTTATTCATGAATAAGGAGAGCTCTTCTAGTTGTTTTGTGGTGCAAACTAACCACTTTGAATATGGCTTTCCACAGAATTCTATGTTAACTATGAGATGGAGTATGGAATTGTGTTTACTCACTTCAAATGTGAATCCCTTTCCCTCCTCCAAAGGCTTTAGAAAATTCTGAAGTTTCCTCACAGTTGTGTTAGACTTTTTCCTACAATAAATATGATATTTTTATTGGAATTTCTAATTTCTTTCAACTATAATTTGTGTTCATTCAATTTTGGATTTGGCCTGCGGAATTTCTGCTCTAGTGTCAGGCCCAATGAGCCTCTCAATGGAGAGAAACTAAAAGAATACTCTGATATGTGCTTGTGGGATGCTGCATTAAGTGGCTAATCAAGTAACTTTTGTAAGAAGTTTGAGCTAACAAATTAACGTCTTATCATATTAGCAATGAAGTCAGAGAACTGTTTCCTAGGAGAAATTGCATGGGCTTTAAGGTTGAGCAATTTCAAGATGTGTGATCATTTATATGCATTAGACATCGTTTGCTTCTCAATAGTAAATTTGGTTTTCCTGTTCAGATACAGACTCTTCTGATTGATAAGGCAGAATTGGAGAAAGACCTGAAAATTTTAAATGATAAGCTTTCTGCTGCCCTATCTGATCGTGATGCTAAAGATGATATAGCAAAGAAACAAGCAAAGAAAGCAGAAGAAGCTATGGCGGGTAACTACTAATAATTTTTTCTATTCCAATACCTCTGTAGGAGATTTTCCATTGTCAATTTTTCAGTCGTGTAATTCGTCAAATTTTGAAAAATTTTCGAAAAAATTTAACCATGCCTGTAACTGTTGATTTTTTTTTTTAATAGGCTGCGAAAAGGCAGAAGCCAAAGCAGTAACTCTTAAGCAAGAGCTAGACGAGGCTTTACAGCAGAGAACTGCTGGAGAAAAAAGATTAACTCAGTTGGATGCAGCCCTCAAAGAGTGTATGCAACAGTTGCGCTTTGTTCGAGAGGAGCAGGAGAAGAGGATTGATGATGCTGTGATGAAGGCATCAGTCGAATTTGAAAAGTCCCAAAGAGTTTTGGAAGAGAAGCTGGTAGAGACCAGTAAAAGGCTTGCAAATATAGGTGCTGAGAACACTCATCTGAGTCAGGCACTAATGGCAAAGGAAAAGTTGCTTGAAAATTTGAACAAACGGAAGAACCAGATGGAGCTGGATTTAAATGCTCTAATGACTAGGTTAGAGTCCACTGAGAAAGAAAATGCTTCACTGAAATATGAGGTCCGAGTTCTAGAGAAGGAGCTTGATATTCGAAATGAGGAGAGAGAATTTAATCGTAGAACAGCTGAAGTGTCACATAAGCAACATTTAGAGAGTGTCAAAAAAATTGTTAAGCTAGAATCAGAATGTCACAGGTTACGTCTGCTTGTTCGTAAGAGGTTGCCAGGTCCGGCTTCCTTGGCAAAGATGAAAAGTGAGGTTGATATATTGGGAAGAGATTCAGTTGAAACGAGGAGGAGAAGAAATTCTAGTTCTACTGGTTTAAACATTGACCTTGCAGTTGACAATTCCCCTGACACTGTCAGCAAAAAGGTCAACGTTCTGACTGATCACTTAAATGCCTCAGAAGAAGAAAACAGAGCTCTCAAAGAAGCTCTTAGTAAAAAAGCAAACGAACTTCAATTTTCAAGAACCATGTATGTTAATACAGCATCTAAATTATCACAGATTGAGTCACATCTTGATGAATTGTCTAAAGTCCAAACAACCTTGGAGCCCTCAAGTAGTCTTGCACAACTTGTTCTCCCTCGGACCTCAATTTCTGATGTCAGCAGTGATGATAAGGTTAGTTGTGCTGAGTCATGGGCTTCTGCTTTGATTTCAGAATTGGAGCACTTCAAACATGGGGAACATAGGGGTTCAGGTAAAACTGTCGGAGTTTCAGACATCGATCTTATGGATGACTTCGTTGAAATGGAAAAACTAGCGATAGTTTCAGCAGATAAGCAGTCAAGAAGACTTCATATTCCATCTGATAATTCTAAGGAAGCTCTTAGCTCCTTGGGGACTGGTTTGAATGGGTATTCCTCAGAGGTAACTAGTATAATTCCAATGTCGGGGGTGTTGGAGCAAACCTGTACGACGCAAGGAAAAAAATCTGATGAGTTATTGGAGAATGTCAGAGTAGCTTTGGCTGAGTTACGTAATAAAAATTCAGTTTATGGTGATACGAGAGGGAGCTCAAAGCTTGATGATGTATCAGAAACCCCTCGTGCAGGTGGAGACATATCTTTGAAGCCTACAGATAAGTCTTTGCTGATGGATTCATCTTCTGTTGGAAACAATGCTGACATCTTGCTGACAGATGGGACTGATCAGCAAGTTCAATCAGATCTAGGAAAATCATTACAAAAGATAATTGAACACGTGGAGGGGATCATTTCATCCAGTTATGCTGCATCAGATAATTTGTCTAGAAAGGATGCCAATCTCCTTCCATATAAGAATACAGAAACATCTTCAGGCTACATGGTTCGCGTTTTCCAGTGGAAGACTTCTGAACTTAGTGTTGTATTACAACAGTTTGTTCATTCCTGTTACGATCTGTTGAATGGAAAATCTGATGTGAATAGGTTTACTGAAGAACTGAGTTCTGTTTTGGATTGGATATTGGACCACTGTTTTTCCCTTCAAGATGTTTCTAGCATGAAAGACGCAATTAAGAAGCATCTAGATTGGGATGAAACACGAAGTGAAGGTGAAGCAGAAGTTGGAATGATTAGCCAAGTTTCAGAAGTGGGATTCTCCCAGGAACAGCTCCGTTCTTCTGGAAAGGATGACTCTAATATTAAGGTTGAAAATAAAAGGCTCAAAGATGAATTGATTGACATGGAATCTACAAACAAAGAATTGAAAGGAAAGCTACAGTTAGCTACTGATAATAGCCAATCCTTGATGAATAAACTTCAGGAATCAGAGAAAACAAATGCAAGCTTGCAAAAAGAGGTAGAGAATCTGAAAAAGTCAAAAGCAGATACTGAAAATCAGGGTGAAAAAAACAAGTTGATGAAAGAAGATCTTGATACACAGCTTACAGTAGCGAAAGCAGAGTTAAATGAAATTCGTCACAGGTTTTCTTCCTTGGAAGTGGAACTGGAGAACAAAAATGGGTGCTGTGAAGAATTGGAGGCCACATGTCTTGAACTGCAGCTCCAACTTGAAAGGTACTGGGATTTCTCTTTTTTTTTTTTTTTTTTTTTTTTTTTTTTTTACCTGGGCCATCACCCCGGGGACTTCAATAAAATTGGAATTATACGGTAGTGGTAGCAATCATCATTAGTATTGAATTGTCTATCTGACATTTTGAAGTGATCTCATGTATTTGGCAATGTTATTTTCAGTATAACAAAGAAAGCATTCCCAACCCATGAACTCCACCAGGACGAGAAGAATCTCCGATCCGTAAGTTCATACCAACTTATCATGTCTATGCATCGTTTGAATATAATGATAAATTGATAACCGAAAAATGCTGATTCTATATTTGATTTATGTTATATGATTGTGAAACCTTGCACATTTGCATTTTTACATTGTTATTCAGAGTACATCCAATTTGTCTTTGAAATAACCAAGTCCTTTTTCCTGCACAGAGCAAACCTCATGCAGTCACTATCTACGTTTTTTCCCGTATTTCTTTAGAACATGGTATATTTGATCCCTGCTACGTTTGCTCTGTCTAAATTCAGTTTCATTTCGGACACATAATGCATGTAGAAATAAAAGATTATCAGAATACTGTGATTAAGTTCATTGTCTGGCTTACAACTAGGAGGATGCACGTTCGCTTTAGCAACTCAAGATTTGAGAAATAAAAGATTTGCTTAATTTAAATATTGAATTGATTATTTAAAAATATATATATATTGAGATTGGGACCATGGTTATTGAACCACGCATAACTGAAATGACTAGAAATCCAAGTATTCGCTTTATCAACTCGATATTTAATTCTTCTTAACAGTGATGAATTTTTAAACCCTGAGTCTTCATCTCATTAATCTGTATCTGGTTTCTTGCAATGCAAGTGACTAGAACACATTGCTTATAATTGCCTAAATGAACAATTAGACTTGCACCTTTTTGTTGACACTAGGACAACAACCAATCTTGCAGGATTGGGAGATAACAGCTGCTTCGGAAAAGTTGGCAGAATGCCAAGAGACCATTCTAAACTTAGGGAAGCAGTTAAAGGCTTTGGCTGCACCCAGCGAAGCAGTCCTATTTGACAAGGTCATCTCTACATCCACTTCTACAAATGCTGTCTCTGTCACTGCAACATCAAGCCCCATTGACGCACCCGGCAAGAAGTTGACGAATCAAAGGTCCTCTCTTCTAGATCAGATGCTAGCAGAGGACAATGCCAAGACAAAGGATAACAAACCCCCAATGTTCCTAGAAAGGGAAGATAACAGTTACTCCTTAGTTTCTAAGGAAGCAACAGAATCTCCAGAAAAGATCCTCATTTTGAATGGAAATAAACACCAGAATCGTGACATCGAAGTTAGTTCTTTAGCTATTGTTCCTAGCAAGAAAAAGGGTAGCGGAAGCCTCTGGAGAAAGTTATTATGGAGAAAGAAGAAATCCAATAGCAAGAAACCACCATTTCCATTTGCTCCATAACTGGCAATGCGTGGTATAACTGGTACGAGCAGACAGTTTTGTTATGATGTTTGTTCTTTGTATGCAGGAAAGGTAATGCAAATAAGGTCTCCTTTTTTAATCGTTTGAGAGGGTTTTTTTATGGTCAAGTTCCTTTCTGTAGATGTAACTCTCCATTAAACCAGTTTCTGTACTATATAACAAAAAGAAAAAAAAAAAGATTGTGTTCACTATTTGTTGTCATAGTAAATGCATTATCTGTGTTGATTTTGTAAAAGTATTTATACCCAAATTTGTTGTACGAGTTGACGAATTTAAAGATCCTCAGTCATGCATGCAGTAACACAACTTACAATGTGAAAGACTCACTTGTTTGTTTCACAGAAGTCAAACTTTTATTGTGGAAGCAGAAATGAACTAAAAAACCTGTCAACCATGTTCAGTTGCCAACCACATATAGATGATTCAATCTCTGTATTCTATAAATCTAGCAACATCATGAAGACCAGCCTCCTTGTAGCATGCAGCAATTTGATCAACAGAGTCATCCCAAGTTCCTTCTACAGACGCCAAGTCTAACAAAAAAGCAGCTTCATCCAAAGCAATCTACATGTTATACATCAACATCAACATTACTCTATCATGGTTTTTCTTGAACCATTTATATGCAAAAATAAATAGCGTGGTAATTTCCAGCTTGCCAGAGAGAAAATAAAATAAAATATTTAAGTCCCTTGAAAATTAAACAAATTTAACTATATTGTAAATTGCCTAATGGTTTCATTGATTTGGTTGAACTTGGTTTTTCATGAACCAAAGTTCATTTTCAATGCAAATATAATAGACAAATGTAAACTGAAAACCTGGGCAGGATCTTTCCCCTTGTTGAGGTCTTCCAGCCTGCCTTCCTCAGTCACTCTTTCTTTAATATACTCAATTTGCTCATCCTCCCATTCTGCTATTTCAGCAACTTCCTGAACAGTACAAACATTTGATTTTTATCACTTGTTTGATATAAAATGATTTTGAAATATGAAGCGTGAAATATCAAATGAATTTCACAAGGTTTATGGAAAGTCAAAGAAACCAACAGAAAGTTCATACCTGGTACCTGCAACCCAGAGTCCACCAAGGTGATTTCAGCGCACCCCTAGCAGCATCTTTGGCTTCTATTTTACGTCCAATCCTACAGAACACAGTGATTGATCCGTAGAATATTGAGAAAAAGGTAAAATAGTTACATAACTAGAAATATTTAGAGAAAAAATGGATAGGAAACAAACTTCAGCAAAACTTCAGCATTGAATACAAAAGGCCGTGCAAATCCTGGGAAATGCTCCTTCTTTGTGTAAAATTCCCCAGTGACCAAAGCTGAAACCTTTTGAAGCACATATATTGACGATCAAGGAAACAAGCTCATAAATGCATGCACCATTCAAACACAACAATCATTTCGGTCTTACATGGTCTCCTTTCTCAAAATGGCACATCACCCTGCGTTCTAGAACATCTGGGAACAATCCAACCTGCAAAAAAACCTTGTTTAGCAATTTGGATTTTCACCTAATTAAAGTACAACATCCATTACCTTTTTTAAGATATACACATCTAGATCTGAAATCTGAGATTTAGCAAAATCACCCTTCGTGTAAATATTCAACCCAGCATCAGCTGCAGTACTGAAAAGCTTGTCATTGCCCTTTGACTTTTTATCGTCTTCCTCAACCAGGATTCTGTGAATAAATTGATCTACCTGCACTTGGAACGATTAAAACATCAAAGAAATGTGAATGCCACTTGATGATCATGTATAAGGAAATTCAAATTCTTAATTACATCTCGTTTTACATCATTATATTGATTCTTCCATAAACACTCAACTTACAGTCTTTGCCAAAAGCCAAACTCCGTGTTTATGAACCTTCACCACCGGCATCCCCATTCTGTGCAGATCATACAAACATGAAGCAAGCTAAAGAAATTAATAGCAAACAAAGGTCAGAGTTATTAGACCCTCTTACCCAGTGGGTGCTGCCGGCCATCTAAGCAGCGCAATTACAGCATCTATTTACACACATGAAATCATAAACCATAAACACTGTTGCTTCTCATGAATCATCACTTTCAAAATAGGTGCTTCTTCATCCATACCTGTGCTACTTTCAGCCAAAGGAATTGCAAGGGGTATCAGGCCTTTCTTAGCACCAGGAGAAACAATGGATTCACCTGTTTTTGGTCATCCAATGCGAACATGAGTAAGTGAGGATTACTTGAGACAATATTTATATAAGCATAAACAGAAGAGCATAGCAAATATCAAGCAGGAAACCATTGGAAGATAAATTTTCAACACTTCAGAGATCAAATATATTGTAATCACATGGATTCTGAAGATAAATATAAGTAAAACATGAAATCAAATTAAACCTCAAGAATTGCTGACAAAACAAACAACAATACCCAGAAGATATAGAATACAAAAAAAGTGAAAGTTTCATAAAGGCTCCATTTCAGCGACATGATTTGAACAAAAGAAAATACCTTTGCTCTATCATGTGATTTCAACAAACAAACATTGTAAACTTTCCAAGGAGTTCATCAGTTACCCTTATTTATTAATTTACCTCTGTTCTCAAGCAATTTCAGCAAATGAGACAAATTCTTCGGAGGCTCGGTTGCAGCTACGTCTTTTATGAAACTTACATGCTCTGCAAATTACAGAAACCCAAAGGTTAAAAATAAGTAATAAATTAAACTAAGCAAATGTGAGAGTTCAAAAATTACCGGGAAAGTAAGAAGCAGAAGAACATGAAGATAAGAAGCTACGAAGCGTCGGTTTGCCATGGGCGAGAAGCATAGAGGTGGCTCGTGGAGCTCCGTGGACCAAACCGCCGGCACTGTGCATTCTTTCGAAATTACGGTTGTTCTCCGCGCCACTGGCTACTGGTCTGCCACTCCATTCGTTCGGTGAGGTTGCTTTATTTGCGCTGTAGTTTACTCGGCCCATATTCAAGGCTCAGGCCCAACTCTCTTCTAGCAGGGAATTCGACACAGACAAAAATATGGGAAAATGACATAGACGGACCATTTTATTTTAACCTTGGTTAAAACTGTAGCTAAAGTTTAAAATTATTACTAATTTGAAAGGTTATTAATAATAGTTGTGAGAATTTAATACCCATTATCAAACCGAATAAAGTACCAAATCCTCATTATCAAATTTTTTAAAAATTACCGAATTTATTTTATTGATTTTTTTTCGATCTTAAATTTATTTTATGAACCAGTAAATTAGCAATCAATAATTACTAACTATTAATGATTCAAATTACGAGATATTCAAAAGTAATCTAAATAAGGTGAAAGGCTACTTCAAGTTATGCTGGTGAGGAACAAACTCCCATGATCTGCCGTATTCATTATCTCTTATCATGACCACATGGTTAATCGCTTGGGCTTTGTGCTTACAAAGAACTTGTGTTTGTTCACTAGTACTCAATAGATATTAATGTAAACTTAAATAAGAAGCTTATAATAAGTTGTAAGTGTTTACTTAAGTTTATAAGCAGCTTACAAGCACCTGAAATTGGTATAATAAGATAGAAGTGGTCATACGAATACCAAATATATTAGTGATTTAGTTGGTCAAATTTCAAGGCTTTATAAGTTGATAACTTGTTTTGGATTTATGACAAAAGGGGCTTAAAAATAAAACTAATTAGTAGGTTTAGTTTGTTGGAGAAATAGATTGAATATAATAGAATTCGTTTATGGGAAAAGTAAATTTTATAGGTAAATGATTCAGTACAAATTAAAAAATTGTACAAAAATTTTTTGATTATGAGTTGAAAATAATTTGAGAGTTAAAAATAATTGGAAATCGAAAATAATACAATTTATAAGTTTTATTTTGCAAAAGGCATATGTTTTTTGAAAATTTTAAACAATGTTAATTTTCAATTCCTCGTATATATTATAAATAGTATAGACATTAGACAGAAATTCCACGTTAGACAGAAATTCCACGACCTCTGTGAAAAATTCCACAACCATAAAATAGTGCAGACATTGAACATAAATTATTGCGACTCGCGTGGAACAATTCACAACGCATGTAAATAGATGAGACATTAGACATAAATTCTCACAATTCTTGTGGAACTGGTAGAGACATTGGACATAAATTCTCATAAATCATAAAAACCGTATGAAAAATTCTAAAACTGTGGAAAGAGTGTAAACATTGTAAGTACATACAACTCGTATAAAAGTGTACAACCCGTGAAAATAGTAGATATATTGAGCAGAAATTCTCAAGAGTCCTGTTAAAATAACAATATTATGAATAATGAATCCTTTTTAGATACGTTCAGTATGAATAATGTCATTCAAAATTGTCAAACTCACGAGTTTACTTTGACTTGAAAAGCGTCAAGTAAATTCTACTTGTTAAACTTGACTTGAAAAGTATAAATAATTATAATTTTATAAATATTTCACCATATACTTGTTAAATACACATTCAAACATCCTAATATATCGAATTAAACAAAGAAATTCAACAAATCATATAAAAAAAATCAACCAAACATATATTGGCGGACGAAAAAATAAAAGAAAAACAAAACACATTTTCATTATTTATTTAATGACATTATATAAAATAGAATGTATGTGTGACCAGATGATTAAAAAAAGAAAAATAAAGAAAAAATAATATTTATTCAAATTATATAAAATATATGGAGCGTAAAATTGTCATTCAAACTCATGACACCCCACTAGCCAACCCAACCGTAAGGATATATTATTGTTTTATTTCATGTTAAATATAAAAAAATTCCAATCAAGTTCACGACAAATCATCCCAATTTCATTCAAAACCAATTCTAGGAGTGAATAAAATCGGTCAAACTCTTGATAATATATATATATTTATAGAGATTTACAATTTGGTCTCTGAATTGTATGCTAGTTTATAAAATGGTCCTTGATTTTAAAGATTATATTTTATGTATTGAAGTTTATTTTGGTTTTGTCTAAGCAATTATAGAATTAGGTTGATTTTATGCATTCACATCATGCATAAATGTTCATACTTGTACTTAACTTATGCTTGTCATTGAGTCTAGTTATCTATATTAGGGTGTTTTTCATTTTAGATTTCTAGATAATTTGAAGGGTGTTTTTCATTCTGGATTCCGACATAGGTTATGTGGGTATATGTGATCACTTGTGATGTGCTACTTGCTAACACACACTCACTCCATATATATATATATATATATGTGATCACTTGTGATGTGCTACTTGCTAACACACACTCACTCCATATATATATATATATATATATATATAGAGTGTTGTGCGATGGTGTCATAAAGAAATGAATTATTTAGCCAAAAAGATTTCTGTTCAGTTTTTTATTTATATTCTGAAGCATATCACATATTTTGTTTCATTCAGTATATGATTCCTGTGGTTGGTATAAGGTTGGATTCAGTTCTGATTTTCTATGGTGAAATAAGAAAAAATGTGTTATTGGAAAATTGTAAGCCCTAATACTAGAACTGATAAGTCGGTTCTTTTAGAATTTAAAATCAGAACTGTGTTTTGGTCTTGAATCCAATTCGGTTCTTATTTTACGATTTTGGTTTTGGGTCTACTGCAAGAAAAACCATAGTTTTTAATATTAATTAAAAAATGTACATAATATAAATAAATTAAGATAATTAAGTTACAAAACTAAGTTATTACATATTAAACAATAATCACATCATCAAATTCATATAGCAAAGCATCGGTAGCAAAATATATATATATATATATATATATATATATATACACACACACTTGAGATCTTGATACGACTAACTCCATAACTCCATGACTTGAATATCCTTTTGAATCTCTACAATATATTTGGATTAGAGAATGGTAGTAAATAGGACTCACAAGATTCAAGTTCTTTAATCATTTCTTCAAATTGGATAGGCTTGTTTGAATCTCTCAACCATTTTTGACAACAAATGAGAACCTCTGTAGTAGTAGTAGTAGTAGGCAGTAATGGGCTTATAACATTTAGCTTTCTCTGTCCATTTACCTTCATCATCATCATCATCCACAAGCTTCTCAAAACAGTTCCAAGTCCTGCTTTTCATTTTATTAGAAGCCACAGATTGGTTACACAATATTTACAATATAATAATCAGAGGAGCAAATTTGATTAAGGTTCCATTAAATTATATAATGAAAGCTGGTTTTTCTCCTCAAAAATCATATAATATATTTATAGAGAGGCTAGTTTGGATTTTAGCAAAATTCTATAAGAGAAAACGTTACTTCTTAGAGTTTGTATACTTTTTTAATATAGTGACATGATGAATACTACTAACTTTTATTAATCTATATAATAAGAGTACATAATATATATATATATATATATATATATATATATATATATATATATATATATATATATATATATATATTATGTTTTATTAAATATATATGAATTGATTGATTTAGGTAGGTGTTATTA